>PITA01009806.1:52741-75504 GCA_004023965.1 Spilogale gracilis
ATTCTGGTTACTTGGAGATAGGGGAGGCGGCGAACAAATGAGTGGAAGGTAAAAGCTGGGCATCAGCATCTATGAATCGTACCTATACGGGATGATTTTATGGAATGATAGTAATGGATCCCTGGTTTCAGATTTTACTTTTGATGGGTTGATTCCCTTAACAAATTACCAAGTACCCAGTCTGTGCTGGGTATTGTACTAAAGACTCTGGATGAGGAAAGGAGTTAGCCATTGTTTTTTGGCATTTAAATCCTGTTATGATGTGCTTTGGAGATAGTTACAATATAAAGTGTTTTGAAAAGTTACGGGGGCCATCAAACTCACCCAAGGGTGCAATCTGGGACAGCCTTTGATGTGATTTGACATATACTTTGAGGATACTATAAGTAGGGCAAAACTATAAAATTTTCCAGGCCCGTTTAGTTCAGGAGCAGCAGCAACCTGAAGAACTGAAGAGCACTTAAGGCACAAACTAGTTCATTGTTGGTGAAGGCAGTTGCCCTTCACAGTGGCACTTCCAGGACACCTGCTGGAGAATCTTAAATGAGAAGAGGGCCTCCCTTTGCACATGTAGCCTGCAAGCTGTGGGTAGAACTACAGTGCAGGACACAAGGCCTCCCTGCCCTAAGCATTTGAAACATCTCGGTGCCAGTTCTTTGGTTTTCCAGCAAATTCAGTTCACAGACTTGTGCATCCACCTGGAATCCTAAGCTATGCTTTAAGACTTCGAACCCTGCTGGAATTAAACCTGCTGCTTTGTTTACCAGAGAAAAGTGTAGGGAAAATGGAAGCCAGTGGTTCTCAAACTCTTAGGCATCTGAATCAGCTGGAGGGCTTGTTAAAGATTGCTGGGTGCTACCCACAGAGTTGCTGATTCAGTGGGTCTTGGGTTGGGCCTCCCAATTTACCTTTCTAACAAATTCCCAGGAAATGCTGATACTACTGGTTCTGAGACTACACTTGGAGAATTACTTGTCTAAACAGAACTGACATTAAACTGTGAAGGACATCTCTAGCGAAAACTAGACACACTCCTACAGGTTAGACATGTCTGAGTTAGCTCTCAGTAGATATGAAATTAATTTATTTTTGTTGTTCATTTGTGTGCTTTGAATGGAGGAACAAAGATGAATCTTCCAGAACTAAACAAAGCAAAGTTTGTACCAGTTCCTTTCTTCCCAAATAAGTATCAGATTTCCTTTTACCACAAATCATTTAAAAAACAAAGTAGCTATTTTCTTTTAAAGATGCCTTGCTCAGTTATATCCAAGTAGCTAGGTATTTATAATGGAACTCCCACCCCAACTTGTGTCATCACCAAAAAAAACTCTGAAGTTTTCTTAATTTCTCATAATACATTATATTTGAGTTTAAAAATTTGTGACAATCTAATCAACAGAGATGAGTATAAGGAGATAGAATTGAGTTGTGATGAATAGTTTTTTTGTCATCCTCAGTGAAACCCCACCATTACCAGAAGAAACAGTTTATTCACTGTAGAGCGCAGATGGAACCAGAAATCTTAGTGTGCCAAAACTT
Source organism: Spilogale gracilis (assembly GCA_004023965.1). NCBI lineage: Eukaryota > Metazoa > Chordata > Mammalia > Carnivora > Mephitidae > Spilogale > Spilogale gracilis. The sequence goes on from PITA01009806.1 coordinate 54,281, forward strand.
AATTTTAAGCCTTTCTTTAGGGAATAGCCTAGACAGTCTCATGGAGAGAGACAGTCCACATTTCTACCTAATCTCTAAACCCCTGCCTTGAGCCTAAAAAAAGGCCAAGACACATTTTTAGGAATGACAGTAGTCATTCTAGACCCCTAACAATTTTGGATCCCAAATCTCTCCCTAGACTAGTTATGAAACAAAACTGTAAAACCAAATATGTACACATAAAACACCAAGTCCAAACACACTGGCCTGAGTCTATTATGAGTCTTTGTAGGGAACAGCAAGATGCTAGGATGATCAGTACTCTGAATGTTTCGGAAATCTAAGGATCTGTCATATCCACATCCAAGGGAGTCAGTAGGACACTGTATGGGAGGAAAAAATTCTCCTCAGCCCTCTTAGGTTTCCTGGTTGAGTCTTTAAAACTAGCAGGAGAGAAACATTCAAGTGTATTTAAGTTTTACATGACATAGAAACCTCTATAAGGAAATGAAGACCCTAAGAAACAGACCCAAGTATTTTATGCTACATTTGATGAAGAGTGGACAGTCATGGAAGAATATGATAATGTGTATTAAACAAGTGTAGCCTGGGGGGAACTTAGCAAATGCCTGCTTGTTAGGATTTCTCAGTATCCCTTTGTCTTTGAAGATAAGATACTCTTTCCTTCATGCTGTAGGGAGGCTGTCTCTCACATGGGGGTTTTATGACCTGTTTCAGAGGACAGGAGGTCAAAACGAGCTTTCTACTTCTGCTATTTTTTCCAAATCCTTTAACTTAAAGCATTCAATATGGCAATGTGCCATATTTTGGAATAGCGTATCCTGAGCCCCCTCAACACTCAGATACATGACTCTTGAATATTAATCAAATTTTGCAGATGGTCAATGAGACTCTCACTTACACATTTATGTGCGGATTCCTCCTCTCCACACCAGTTCTCATCTCTACCTAATCACTTAATCTTACAGAAAGTATAATTTTCTATGAAATGAAGAGTCATGTGGGTGGCTCAGTCAGGTTAAGTGTCTGATTCTTGCTTTTGGCTCAGGTCATGATCTCAGCGCTGGGCATGGAGCCTGCTCAAGATTCTCTCTCTTCTCCCTCTGCCCCTTGCCCCTCACTTGCATGTGTGCTTCTCTCTGAAAGGAAAGGAAAGGAAAGGAGAGGGGAGGGGAGGGGAGGGGAAAGAAAAAACCTATGTTAGTTTGAATTATGCATCACTGTGTCCTAAGTGATTCCTATGTAGAAATGATTTGATTTTGTTGCTTGAGCATTCAATATCTTACAGACTGTGAGAGTGGACAGATGGAAGGGAATTTTGGGCCATGCAATAAATGATTTCTCCAGAATTCAGATTCAGACAGGATTGTTTCCAACTCAAATTTATTGGTTGCTACTGCTGATTCTCTAAACTTTAAATCATTAAGGTGTCTCTAACCTGAGTTACAGTGGGGTTTCAGGTCAGGCACTTAACCACCAGGCTATGGAGGTTATTTGGAATTGCCTTTCTAAGGATGAGAGTCCCTACATAAAGTGAGTGAGAACTGTAAAATAAATTAGAGAAAAATTAAGAACTCACTAGGAGAAGGAGAAGGAGGCAGAAATATATTCTAGAATCTGTATCTGAAACTGAAAAGCCAGTTAGCAGGTGCATACCTTCTTAGCTTTTCCCACAGCAGAAGCCTAGGTTTAAGCACTTGTATGCCTGCAGCCAGGTTATCCTTGGGTCCTGTGGTCAGAATGGGGACTTAGCAGCTTTGCCTGTTTTTCTGCACCTGATAATGAGGAAACCTGGAGGACTTAATCTCATATAAAATAATTTTTAACTATAGGGTCATTTTAATAACTTGGAGGTCTGAAGAATGCATGTAATTATCTTCCAATACTGCACTGTAAAAGAGCCAAATCCAAAGTCTGACTGAAAGTTGGAGTTCAGCAGATCAGAAGTGACCTCGCCAGAAATATGTTCTCTAATTTTAAGGTCCTCAGACGAGTTTTCAGTGTCCTCTAGCTAAAGACTACCAAGAACACACCTGTGGTTGAATAAATCAGATTGATTACTCACTGCACATCGTTGGGAATTTGCAAGATGTCTCAGGGACTGTTAGGAAAGATTTATTATAGATTTCGGACTTGTGTCAGATGCTTTTGGGGGAGGCTTTAAAAGAAGTGAGGCTTTGCTCTGGATTGGATTCTGTAGGAAGTTTCAGAACATAGGGGTAATGCTATAATTGGGTGTCTCCGTTAATTTTATCTAGAGCGAGGATAGACTAGAAGGAGTCTAATTGGTAAAGTAGCAGTGATGGCCATTAGCAATAGAAGGATGTTTGGTCATTTTGTGGTTTGGTTAAAGTTCATGTCCTGCCTCTTTTTAGACCTGATTAGGAAGTAGTCTTGCTTTTGTCTCAGACACAGTGATGACACCGTGGCCTTGTCTGATGTTGATGGCCCGTGAAGTTGTTTGACACCAAGAACACCAAGGCCTGGCTATGAGGGCTAGGCCAGCTGCTGTATGTCAGTGGCTGCTTTTCTCCTCAGAGTGATCAGTGCTGGGTCCAGCAACCTGTAGGAGACCAAATTCCTCTTCTTTCTTTCTTTCCGAGATTTTATTTATTTATTTGACAGAGAGAAACGCAGCTAGAGAGGGAACACGAGCAGGAGGAGTGAGACAGGGAGAAGCAGGCTTCCTGCAGAGCAGGGAGCCTGATGCAGGGCTCGATCCCTGGACTCCAAAATCATGACCTGAGCTGAAGGCAGTTGCTTAACTAACTGGGCCACCCAGGCGCCCCCCCCCAATTCCTTTTCTTCCAGGAGCCAGATATAGCAGACAAATGGTTAGATGTGTCGAAGAAGAGAGGTTAGGAAGTGGATGTAGACGTGGATGAAAGAATCTGGATACCCTCTAGTAGAATTTAAAAGCCTCAGTGAAAATAGTCTCCTGAGGTTGTTTTTCCTTAAACGAACAAAAGTAAGAGAAGTAGATGGGAGAATGTAGAAGAATTTTTCAAAGATGGCCACAACAGTATCTCCCATTCCACATTCCTCTACAATGTGATATTGCCACCCTTCCATTGAGAATTGGGGTTGATGTACCCTCTGCTTTGAATCTGAGCAGACTTGATTATACTGACCAATAGAATAGGGAGCAATGAGACCTGTGACTTCTGAGGCAAGGTCGTAAGAGGCAGTGCAGCTTCTGCCCTATTTGCAAGGACAATGGCCTGTAGAGTCCTGAGCTGCCTTGTAAGAAGTCTGTCTACCCTGAGGTTGCCATACTTTGAGAAAGTCCAGGTCCATGTTGAGACCATCTATAGGTCCTCCAGTCAGCAGTCCCAGCTGAGGTTCCACCTAATAGCCGACATTCACCAGGAGACCTGTGAATAAAGATACTCAGAGATGATTAAAGCTCCCTGCCATTGAGTCTCCCACTGAGGCCCCAGACATCATGGAGCAGGACCAAGCTATCCCTGCTGTACTCTGAGTTCCTGAACCACCAAATCAAAGAGCAGAATAAAGCGATTGTTTTAATGCCACTATTTTGGATTGGTTTATCGCAAGGCAACAGTAGTCCAATGAGAGATAGCAAATTTGGTTAAAACAAAAGGGATGGAGTAAAAGGAACAAAGAAGGTCTTTGGTAGATGGAACACAGGATACTGATAAAGCATTTAGCTCTGCTGGGCTCTTTGGTCCCAGAGACCCTGGAGTGGGCAAAAGTAGACAGAAGGAAGCATGGAACGAGAAGTTATCCAGTATGCTAAAAGAAACTTCTGCAGATAATTTTCACCTTTTTAAAAAAATAAGATCTTTTTTTAAAAAGATTTATTTATTTATTTATTTATTTATTTATTTATCTGTGAGAGAGAGAGCAGAAACGGGGAGTGGCAGGCAGAGGGAGAAGCAGGTTCCCCTCTGAGCAGGGAGCCTGGTGTGGGACTTGATCCCAGCACCCTAGGATCATGACCTGAGCCAAAGGCAGACACCTAACCAACTGAGCCACCCACGTATCCCTTGAAACAAGATCTTGAACTATTTATCTAACTGAAAATTTTGTCTAAAATTAACAAGGTATGTGTGGGGTTTTTTTTCCCTAAGGAAAAAAAGGAATAATATCAGCACTAGCTAACTACTCGATGAATAACAAAATTTAATATTATAGTTGTCTATGGTAACAATCCGTTTAGATAATCCCACTAAACATTTTCAGTCGGTCATGTGTTATTTATAAAACTCATTTTATGGGCTCAGTTGATTGAGCATCTGCCTTTGGCTCAGGTTGTCCTGAGATTGAGCCCCACATCAGGATGCCTATTCAGCAGAGAGCCTGCTCCCCTCCCAGCCCCTCACCCCACTCATGCTCTCTCACTTGCTCACCCTCTCTCTCACCCTCTCTCTCAAATAAGTAAATAAAATTATAGTAATAATAATTTTGACTTCACTGTGGTTATATGAAGTTTTGTTTCAGTATACTTTATTTGAGGTTTTTAGGTAAGACAATTTGATGGCATTAATGTTGAAACTGTCTATGAAGTCTGTTAGCTCTTACTCTTCCTTGGTAACAGTACTTAGTAAGGGACACTTGCTCTTTTCTCTCTCATTAATGAGGTCAGATGAAAACAGTTTTGTTTCCAGTGGCATGTATAGGAGTTTTATTCTTTTAATCTGACATGATTTTAAAGCCTCCATATGGGCGCCTGGGTGGCTCAGTGGGTGAAGCCTCTGCCTTCTGCTCAGGTCATGATCCCGGGGTCCTGGGATCGAGGCTCGTGTTGGGCTCTCTGCTCAGCAGGGAGCCTGCTTCCTCCTCTCCCTCTGCCTGCCTCTCTGCCTACCTGTGGTCTCTCTCTCTGTCAAATAAATAAATAAAATCTTAAAAAAATAAAGCCTCCATATATGTCTATATGTTACACACACAAATACATCTTCCTGGGTAAGTCAGTCTATCTGTAAGTTAAAATAGAAGTCCTAGCACTGTGTTGGAATTATGTAATCAGTGAGCACTCAAAGATACTGGTTATAAATGTTGAATGCTCTCATGCTCTCATCAACTGACCTCGTGGTAATGGGCCAAATACAAAATGTCGCAGCCTCTTGCTTCATTGTTAAAAAGCATGTGATTTTGGTGTGTGCTACCGGATCTGCTTATGCCCTCTGTGCTTTCTACCTTGAAAAGTACTTCTGTCTTTTCACATGTACTTGAATATTATCTAACACTCAAGACCCAAAGTCAGCAACACTTCTTTGGAAACCTAAACCTTCTGTTCACCTCCTCATCCTCTTTCCATGTTTCTCTTTTCTGTCACCTTCAATCTTTGGTTTTACATAATAGCTTTCTGGGTGCATGTTTGGCATTTCTGCTGGTCTGTGAACTCCTGGAAGATGGAGTCTATATTTGATTTGTGGGTTCACCATAGCTCCATGATGGGTGTTTTCATCTTTAGGATCTGTAGAGAGGGCACCTAAGCCTGGAGATGCTTGTGAAGATCATGTATCTTCATATGAGTGGCAGAGAAAAAAGAGAAACTCATACCCAGAAAACCCAAGCTTTTTCTGCACTTGGATTTTTTCACTGCTTTCTTGTACCCCCTTGTCTTTCCTGGATCGCAATTGTGAGGACCATGAGGCAGCTCCCACTGAACTCTTGCATTAGTGTTCTGATAACAAAAAATATTCTTGCCTTTGCTTATTGGGTTGGGATAAAGATATTCTTTCCTTGGCTCTACTCCAATATTTCCTTTTTCTGGCTCCCACCCCCAGGGCCAAAGTGATTTGAACAAATTTGTATAGGAAAATGATCTCCTCTGTTATCTGTGGTGTCTGAAGATATAGTTTCTAAGATTTAAAACCTGGGGCTGGGGTGCCCAGCTGGCTCAGTTGGTAGAGCATGTGAGTCTTGATCTCAGGGTCACGAATTTGAGCCCCATGTTGGGTAGAGAGATTACTTAAAAAAATAAAATATAGGGGTGCCTGAGTTGCTCAGTTGGTTAAGCGACTGCTTTCGGCTCAGGTCATGATCCTAGAGACCCAGGATTGAGCCCCACGTGGGGCTTCCTGCTCGGCGGGAAGCCTGCTTCTCCCTCCTTTAGTCCCCCTGCTTGTGTTCCCTCTCTAGCTGTGTTTCTCTCTGTCAAATAAATAAATAAAATCTTAAAAAAATAAAATATAATATAATACTGTTTTTAAAAATAAAACATGTGGCAGAGGGAGTGGGAGTAAGAATCCTACTTTGGCCTCAGCCTAGTCCTAAGCCACATGATTTATAAGAACCACTCCATCTGAGGAGTTAAAGGCGCTTGCCCAGATTAAGAGCACAGACTCTGGAGCAAGACTTCCTGTGTTGGAATCTGAGCTCCTATAGGCTTTGATGACCCAGGGCAAGTTGTTTAATCTCTCTGTGCTGCAGTTTCCTCATCCGTAAAATAGAGGAGAGGGTAGTTAGGAGGGTTTACAGAGTTAATATAGGTAAAGCACTTAGGATGGTGCCTGGTAAACAGTAAGTGCTGTTTCAGTGTTATGTATTATATCTGTCATTATTATCATTAAAATAATTAAATCAGATCCTGTGTATATGCACCATCAGAAGGCTGGAGGGCAGATGTGAGTGGTACCCCACATATGTAATAAATACGTGTTAGAAAAGCAAAACATGAGCAATTAAGGAGTTACATCTAAGAGTGTTTTTGGGAGTTTTATTCTGGTTGCTTTAATCCTTTACTAAAAACAAATCTCAATTATAAGTTGTTGCTTGTGCTTCTGGAGTCATAGCTAAGACACCATTGCTTAATCTGGGATTACAAAGATTTATACCTGTGTTCTCTTCTAGTTTTATGTTATCTCTTACATTTAGGTCTTTGATCCATTTTGAGTTAACTTTTGCATATGGTGTGAATTAGGAGTCTGACTTCATTCTTTTACATGTGGATATCTAGGTGTCCCGACACCATTTGTTAAGAAGACCATTTTTTTTTTTCCTATTGAATGGTCTCGGTACCCTTATTGAAAATCAATGGCCATAAAATCAGAGTTTATTTCTGGAGTCTCAGTTCTATTCCTCTGATCAATATATTTATCCTATGCTAGTTCCAATTTTAATTACCATAGCTTTGGAGTAATTCTGAAAATCGTGAGTTGTGAGTCCTCCCACTTTATTATTTTTTTCAGGATTGTTGCATTCCTTTGTGAAGTGTAGGATCATCTCCTCAAGCTCTGTAATAAAAGACTACTGGGATTTTGATCTGGATTGGATTGAATATGTAGATCCATTTGTGGAATATTAACTATTAAATCTTCTGACTCATGGGCATGAAACATCTGTTTATTTCAACTTTACTTTGTTTCAGTATACAAATTTTGTACTTCTTTTGTTAAACTAATTCCTAAGTATTCTATGCTATGGTAAATGGCGTTTTTTAAGATTTAATTTCCTGTTTGGAGTGTTACTGTTAGCATATAAAAATGCAGTTGATTTTTGTATGTTGAACTTGTATCCTGCAACCTTGCTGAATTTATTAGTTATAATAGTATTTTTGTGGATTTCTTAAGATTTTTCCATATATAAGATCATGCCACCTATAAATAAAGGTAGTTTTACTTCTTCCTTTCCAATATGGATGCTTTTTATTTCTCTCTCTCTTCACTGCCCTGCTTTGCATAGTGTTCACCAAAAGGCAGCCATATTTTTATCTCTGATTCCAGCCATAAATCCAGATCCTGAAATGCACAAAGCCTGGAAACCATGTAGGTGTGGTCTGAATCTAAACTGTTTTTGAATGCTCTCTACAATTCCTTTGTTTATTTCTGTTCTTTTTTGTTTGTTTGTTTGTTTGAGAGAGAGAGAGAGAGAGAGAGAGAGAGAGCTCACAAACAAGAGTGTGAGCAGGAAGAGGGGGAGAGGGAGAGGAGGAGAGAGAGAGAATCTTTTTTTTTTTTTTAAAGATTTTATTTATTTGACAGAGAGAAACATAGCCAGAGAGGGAACACAAGCGGGGGGGGGGGGGGTGAGAGAGGGAGAAGCAGGCTTCCCGCCGAGCAGAGAGCCAGATGTGGGACTCAATCCCGGGTCTCCGGGATCATGACCTGAGCCGAAGGCAGTCGCTTAACCAACTGAGCCACCCAGGCGCCCCGAGAGAGAGAATCTTAAGTAGGCTTCATGCCTAGCATGGAGCCTGATGCTGGGCTTGATCTCAGGACTCTGAGATCATGACCTGAGCCAAAATTAAGAGCTAGATGTTTTAACTGAACTGAGCCATCCAGGTGCCCCTATTTCTGTTCTGTTTACCTTTAGAATTTGGTAGCACCTTTTGAAAATGCCAGCATGTTTTGTTCATGTTGGGAAGAATCATATGGAGTGTTTTTTGTTTAGATATAAGACAACACATTAAAGGGAGAGCATTCATTTTTGGAGCAAAGGGTATAAAAGAGGTAGTGATCCCACAGAGAAAATTCTAGGGACTAGGTGAGATTCAGAGGGATGAGGTCTGGATCAGTTTAACCTCCTACTAGGAGATTCTACTGCTTGAGCTTTTCTCTCCTTTCTGTCATTTCAGAGGTCCAAGGTTTTTATTTATTCAATTATGAAACAGGCATTGGGAAGTGGTGTGTGTTTATTAGTATTTTTTTAAGATTTTATTTACTCATTTGAGAAAGAGAGAATGGGCAAGGGTGGAGGGTTGCAGAGAGAGAGAGAGAGAGACAGAGAGAAGCCGACCCCCTGCTGAGTAGGGAACCTGATGTGGGGCTCTATCTCAGGATCCTGAGATCATAACCTGAGCCAAGGGCAGACAGTTAACTGACTAAGCCACCCAGGCGCCCCAGTAGTATTTTTTTAAACTACAGCATGGGCTCTGGATCCAGGTCCGGTGAATTTGAGTTCTATCTAGCATTTCCTAACTCTGTGACCTTGGCCAACTTACCTAACTTGTCTGTGCCTTTGTTGCTACATTTGTAATATGAGGATAATAATAATACCTAATACAAACTTCATGGATTTGTTGTTAAGAGTTAAATGAGTTAGGAACACCTGGGTGGCTCAGTTGGTTAAGCGTCTGCCTTCTGCTCAGGCCATGGTCCTGGGGTCCTGGGATTGAATCCCCCATTAGGCTCCCTGTTCAGCAGGGGTTCTGCTGCTGCTTCTCCCTCTGCCTCTCCCCTCTGCGTGCGCTTTCTCTCTCTCTCTCTCTCTCTCTCTCTCTCTCTCTCTCTCTCTCTCTCTCTCTCAAATGAATAAACTCTTTTTTAAAAAAAGAGTTAAATGAGTTCATACACACACACACACACACATACATAAATGACTTAGATAAGTTCCTGGCATATATTAAGTGTGCAAAAAATGTTAAATATTATTTTTATAGTGGGTGGGAAGGTAGCTATTTTAACTCTTTGTTTACATGTTTAATTCGCTGTTTATATGCTCAGCTAGTTTTGTTCTTTGTTGATATGAGGGATATGATATATGATATGCTCAACTTTGAGCAGTTCAAGGAACATTTCACTGAGAGGGACTGTTCCCTTCCAGAATTTTCATAGTGTGGAACCAGGAGAGCTGATTCTATCTGGGAAAGTAAAGCAGTATTCTAGTGCACCGCCAGGTGACGGTATTGCCAAGGGAGTCAAGCAGCGAGGAAAAGACCAGCCCTTTCCAAGAGTTGTTTTATATCTGCAGTAGTTTTTCTGTCCTCCACAGAAGTTCAAGCCATGATTTCTTTCGCCCTGTTCCGCTGGTCTTAGACCACTGTCATTTCTGCCCAAGGCTGCTTGGGAGCCCTTTGGCGCTCTTAGCTACTCTACCTTTACTGAACAGAGAAGAGAAATGAGGCTGAGTATGTCAGTCCTTTGGATATTGGGTTTCTAATTCGCACACCACTGACTTGCTGTTTCTTCTGCTATGCCCCATAGATGGAGGTAAATGGTTGAGGGAAGAAGCAAAACTAACATTTTTCTGAGATCGCAAGCACTAGGTCAGCAATTTATATAATCACTTCATTGAATTGCCACAGAACCCCGAGAGATTAATTTTGTCATTTACTTTATCCATCACTCTGCTTCAGCAATTATTGGCATAGGTGTGGCCTGTTGTATTTCAGCTGTACCCCCACTCAACACCAGTGGATTATTTTCAGGGAAATTTTGTGTTTCATTGCATTCTTTCATTTTTAAATACTTTCTTACATACCTGTAAAAGATAAGGACTTTTTAACATACCATAGTACCTTGACAATACTAAAAAAAACAAGCAATAATACCTTCAGATCATTAAATATTTAGCCAGTGTTTAAATTTACCTGGTTATCTCATTGTTAAAAATTGAATTTACTTTATTCAAATTAGGGTCCAAACAAGACCCATAGATTGCATTCATTCGATATGTGAGCTGTGAACCATTTTACATGAGAGAAACTGAGGATCAGAGATCATCTGTTCAATTCAAAAACAATTCTCTACTGAATCAGACCTGGTACCAAATGTTGAGGATATAAAAGTTAGGAAGACACAAGTCTTTGTTCTCAGGGAACTCCATCTTGTGCTTCTGTAATGCTCTGTGAGTCTATCATAGGACTTACCATGTTATGCTATTGATGTGTGGTTATGTATCTGTCTTCCCAGGTAGATTGAAAATTCCTTAAAAGGCGAGGGTAATTATGGTCAACATTGTATTCCTAATACCTAGTATAGTCCCTGATACATGATAGGTATTTAACAAGAGGGGGGTAGTAATTGGGTAGTGGGAACCAGTGAAGAGTTTCAAGCAGGGCAGTAGCATGCTAAGATTTTCACTATAGGTAAGTAACTCAGGCTGTCAGTTGGATTGGAGGCATGACAGACTGGAGGTAGAGAGGGGACTCTTGCTGAGTCCATGCTAGAGAGGATGAGAGCCAGACTAGGGTAATGGCAGTGAGTATAGAGAAGAGAGGACAGATTGGAGAGTTACAGAGGATGCAGAAATTTATTAGATGTAGAGAATGAAAAAGAATGAGGAGTTCTAGGTTTCTGGCTTGGGTGCTGATGGTGCTACCAATAGATTCAGAGTAAAAAAAAAAAACAACAACTTTGGGATGGGGGAGATCTGTTCTGTTTTGGACATTCTAAGGGTTGTCTCTCTGATCTTCAGGAGATAATAACCATGTGATGTATGAGACCAGAGCTCAGGCAAGAGGTCAGGAGTGAAGATCTTGGAGTCACTGCATATAGGTAGAGCTTGAGAGCCTGACAGTAGATGCCATCACTCAGGGAGAAGACCTACAGTGAGATTGGAAGTGGACTAAGGAGGGAACCCTGACACTCACCAAGGGGTTATAGAATGAGAAGCCCGTGAAAAAGATTAAAAAGTAATAACCAGGGATATTGGAAGAAAACCAGGAGGATGTGTTGTTACAGAAGCCAAGGGAGGAAGGAGTTCAGGAGAGAGGGTGTAGGGGGTGGTTGATATTCTTGAGGCAGATAAGGAGATGGTGGTTGAGAATAGTTCAGTGCAGCCAGGGTGTGGTTGGTGGTGGAGGAGTGACAGGAAATAAACCCAGAAAGGTCCCATCCAAAAGGGCAAAACACACACACACACACACATGCACATGGGCCTTCGTCACTAGGCTAAGGAGGTAAGCCTTCATTCTGTAGATAATGGGGAGTCATCAAGAAGTTTAAAACAGGTGGTTCAGTCAGTTAAGCATGTGACTCTTGGTTTCAGCTCAGGTCCTGATCTCAGGCTCCTGATGTGGAGCCCCAAATGGGGCTCAGCAGGGAGTCTGCTTGAGATTCTCTCCCTTTCCCTCCCTCTCTGCCCCTCCCCCTGCTTGTGCTCTCTCTCGAAAATAAATAAAATCCTAAAAAAAAAACCCAAAATAAAACAAAACAAAAACCAGGAATGACCTGAACAGATCAGGTGTTCTAGATGGACAAGGCTGAGATACGATAGAGGATGCTATGAAGGAATGGGTTCATTTGAGTGCAATAATGTGGCTCTTGGGCAGTGAAGGTAAGGACTTTCTTTTAAGATCATTAGTCGGTGAAATTGGCAGGCAGTGAAAATGGTAGTTAACACTCATTGAGCACTTACTATATACCAGGCATTATTCTCAGTGGTTATGTGAATTATCTTCCATAATTCTCACAACCAATCTCTGATATAATGTTACTAACCTCATTTTATACATGAAGAAGCTGAGGTACAAAGAGATAAAGCAATTTGCTGAGGATCACAGAGCTGGGAAGCTACAGAGCATAGATCCAAGCCTAGGTGGTTGGCTCTAATGTGCTTTAACCTGGTTCACTCTTAATTTCTAGATTATTTTGCCTTGATCACATTGACAAGTGAGGGGCTTGTCAGGATCAGTTTCAGCTGTGAGTTATCAGACATCCAAAATAACAATCAGACAGGATAGAAATTTATTTCTCTTTCATGTTTTATCCTGAAGGGCTTAATGTCCTATCATTTCCACAGTGTGACACTTTCCTTCATGATACAAGATAGCGCTCCAGACATCACATTCATGTTCCAAGCAGCAGAATGCCTGGTGGAGGAAAGGGGAGAACAGATACCGAGAACAACTAGTAGTCTCGGTTATAAGAGAAGTTCCAGGACTCTGCCATGAATGATTGCATAGAAGGTGAGGTTACCATCAGTTAAGATAGAGAACACAGGAGAGCTGGTAGATCTGTATTATTTTCCCAGTGTCTTTCCCATAACCTCAAAATAAAACCTTCTGCTTTGTCAGGGGTGGATGCTGCTTCTTTCCTGTCTAGCTATGCAGTTCTTTTTTTTTTTAAGATTTTATTTATTTATTTGAGAGATAGAGAAAAAAAAAACTGGAGCGGGGGTTGGGGGGGGCAGAAAGAGAAGCAGGCAGGGAGCCTGATATGGGGCTGGATTCCAGGACCCTGGAATCATGATCTGAGCCAAAGGCAGACGCTTAACTGACTGAACCACCCAGGCACCCCAGTCATGTAGTTCTTTTTTTTTTCTAATATTGTATTTATTTACTAAGTGAGAGAGAGAGAGAGAGCACGCATAATCAGAGGAAGGAGCAAAGGGAGAGGGAAAACAGACTCCCCACTAAGCAGGGAGGCCGACACAGGGCTCGATTCCAAAATCCTGAGATCATGATCTGAGCTGAAGTCAAGTGTTTAACTAACTGAGCCACCCAGGTGCCCCCCAGCCATGCAGTTCTAACGGAAGCTTCTAATCACAATAGTTGATTTTACTGGTTGATATATGGCCACGTGATCTAGATCAGAACAATCAGAATCTCTTTCTTCAATTTTTTTCTGACTTAAATGGGGGAAAATGTTGTGTCCCACGTTTGTGGTGTAGCTGGGAGATGTGTGGCCAGGAACTGCTTGTAAGCCCTTTAACAGCCACAGGGAGGAAGTTTATCTGAGAGAATGCAATCAACACACAGGATGAGCACTAGATTCTTATCGGTGTTCAAGTCTCTGGTCTTAATTGTCCTTGAGGTCCATGTACATCCATGTCTTCTCTATGATTATATGAGAATTCCAATGAATTTCCTCTTTTACTCAAATTAAAGTTTTGTTTCTGTCTCTTGCATTTAAATTCCTGATTAAAGCTGTGTGTAAAAGTTATTTCTAGAATCAGTGTAGATGTGTTTAGGGTCTGTGTGTGTGTTGCAGTGGGGGCTCATACTAAAAAGCAACCAGAGGCGAGGAGATGATTTTATGAGACTGTTTTAATAGTCAACATAAAAAATAATAATTATCTGAACTAAGACGATGTCAGTGAGTACTGTAGCTCCTGGCCAGGCTTGTCATGTTTCTTCTAGACCTTGAACCAGTTGCCCATATCTGCAACCTGGCTTATCTTTACCTAGATGGAATGCAACTGGTCACTCTTCATGAGCATATTTCCACTGCGTTCTTGGGCATAGTTATGATAGCTGCTTAAGAAGCTCCTGTTAATTCCAGGGGTGCCTGGGTGGCTCAGTTGGTTAGGCTTCCAGCTTGGTTTCTGCTTGGGTCATGGTCTCATGGGTCATGGGGTCAAGCCCCACCACGGTGAGCTCTCCCTGTTGAGGCCCCACCCTCAGCCCTCTGGAGACCCCATCAGGCCCCGTGTTGAGCCCTGTGGCAGGCTGCTGGTTCAGTGGGGAGTCTGCTTGGGATTCTCTCCCTCTCCCTCTGCCCTTCCATTCCTCTCTCTTTCTCTCTCCTGTTCTCCATCTCTCTCAAATAAATAAATAAATATATATATATATATATTTTTTTTAAAAGCCCTGTTAATTCCAGCATCTTGGAGGTTGTCTTGGAGCCAGTCTTTGTTGATTGCATTTTTCCTTCAGTATGGATCACATTTTCTATGTGTGACATATCCAGTCATTTTAATTTGTCTTCTAGATATCGTGGAAGACATGTTGTAGAGAATCTGGATTCCATTATGTCCCTCTGAAGAGTATTGGTTTTTGTTTGTTTAATAGGAAGTTAACTTGACTGAACTCAAATTCCATAGTCAATCTCCCTGGTAGTAAGCAGCTGAAATTTTGATTGAGTTCTTTTAGCTTTAGGGGCTGTTTGGAGATTGCTCCAGGCATGCATGGTTACACAGGTCAGCCAGATATTTGGACAGAGTTTATACAAAGAATGTAGGGGGTCCACCTGTCAGGATCTCTTCATTCCAGGATATTACCCTCACATATTTCATCTGCTGAAATCCGAAATTCTGCCTTCTGGTAGAGATTCAGTTTTACTCACTGATTAAGGCCTGCCCTATTGCTAAAAGCCTTAAAGAATGGGAATAACACCTAGTTCTAATCCTGTATTTCAAATATGGATTCTCTTCTGGTTTCTGCCTGCTTTGGGCCATTTGTCATGACTTTCCGGTGGTTGTTTTTTACTATCTTGTCCAGAGTATATTGTTACATTTGAAGGAAGGTGGGTTTGATAGAAGCTACTTGGTCATTTAGTGAAAGCCAGAAACTGTTTGGCTACTTTTATATAACCTGTGGCCAATATGGCAAGAATGTTCTAGTGGGGTAGTAAGAAATTGTACCCAAGATCCCGATGTTAGTTCCTAATGCTGTGGCTTGATAAAAGCAATTTTTATAGCCAGATAAGCTAAATGTGATGAAGTTTCAGGATGACAGGTTCAGAAGCCTGATAAACCCCTGGTTGGGCTTTCCTGTGAGCTGAAAATAACTTCATTATGAACAGGCAGAATCCTGCTACCACCAATCTGAATGCCTCTTTCCATGAGGAGTTTTTCCCTTTAAATATTCCCTATTCTAATATCTCTTGGTCACCTCTGCTTTTAAAAAAAACATTGTTTGAGGGGAGCCTGACTGGCTCAGTCAGTAGAGCATGTGACTCTTGACCTTGGGGTTGTATGTTCAAGCCCCATGTTGGGTGTGGAGATGACTTAAAAATAAAATCTTTTTAAAATTTTTCGGGGCACCTGGGTGGCTCAGTCAGTTGTCTGCCTTTCACTCAGGTCATGTTCCCAGGATCCTGGGATTGAGCCCCATGTTGGGCTCCCTGCTCAGTGGGGAGTCTGCTTCTCCCTCTCCCTCAAACCTTCCCCTGTTTGCTCTCTCTCTCTCAAATGAATAAATAAAATATTTTTAAAAAATTTTAAAACATTATTTGAGTTTATTGCAGTAAACTGTAATTCTATATAATTCATAGAGCCTTATAACCAGCCAAGACCCCTACTCAGTCCTCTGCCAGATCTAGTATCTGGGATGGAGAAGAATGAGGAGCCTCATAGCATGTTGAATGGTCGGGGATTGGTAACAAAGTGTATGAGGGAGGGTTTGAGAGAGAGTAGACTTAAGGATGACTTCCAAGTTTCTGCCTTGGTCATCTGGAAGGATGGTCAATATAGGGTAAGGGCTATAAGAAAGAGAGCAAGTTTAAGGGAGGAGATGAATTCAGCTTTGGCCACATTTGAGGTATCATATGTACACAGTCAGAGTACGTATGAATCTGGAGGACTGGAGAGAGATCTGGGATGGAGATGTATATTGAGGAATCCTCAGTAGACAAGTAATAGATAAGGCCATACTTATGGATGATGCAACCAGATAGCATGTGCAGAATGAGAAGAGATAGCAAAGCCCAGTAGTTAAGGGGAGAGCATAAGAAATGAGTCACTTCAGGAGACTGAGAAACAGCCAAAAAAATTAGTCATACCAAAAAAAAAAGTTGCATATAGAAGCCAGGAGAGGAGAGTTTTGTGAGTTAGTGGTCCCAATTCAGCAGGAAAAGCAAGCAAAGTAAGTACTGAGAAGTATGCATTGGATTTAATGACTAAGAAGTCTTTACTTCAGAGATTGTGTTTACAGTGGAGTGACAAGGAGTGTTGCCAGACTGCAGTGGATTGAGGAGTACATGGCTGTGGTAGACTTTAACATGTGGATCCTATTAACTATTTGTCCCAATAATCATTTCCCTGTGTTTTCCCCTATTCTTGAATCAGGTGGGTCCTGTAAATAACTTTTACTGATTAAATGCAGGGAAATGATGCTGCCTGACTTCTAAGGGTAGGTATTATGCCTTGCAAATTTTGCCTTGGTCTTTTGGAGCCCTGAACAATCATGTAAGAATTCTGATCTCTCTGCTGGAGAGATCACATGAAGAGAACATGAGACGACTTGAGAGAGAGTGAGAGTGAGAGTGTGAGAGAGAGAGAGAGAGAGAGAGAGAGAGAGAACATGCAGCCCAGCTGTGCCCAGCATTCCATCTGTTCCCACTAAGGCACCAGGCATGAAGTAAACTATCTCAGACCCTCCTGATCAGAGAGGGAATGAGCTAGAGAGATAGTGGTAGACTCAAGTTCATTGTTTAAAGTGTAAAGAAAATTCTAGATGGTCACAATTTCAAGGTATGACTTGGAGGAAGGTCACTGGAGATAAGAGGATCAGGGAATAAGAGGCCAGCTGTTAGATGAGTAAAAATGTGAAACTTGAAATCACTTAAGATAATGGGAAAACTTAGGGTTGGAGAAGTAGAAATTAATTGAGATGCAACATTCCTCAATTAATGTAAGGGAGTGGACAGGGGTCAGTAGTTGATAGAGCAAGAAGACTATGATATACCTTAAAGAGAAAATGCATGTACGAGATGAGCTTCATTCATGCATGGGTTATAGTGCTGTTGACTGCGAGTTTACTTTATTGAATTAGGGATGCCTGGGTGGTTCAGTTAGTTATGTGTCTGCCTTCAGCTCAGGCCATGATCCCAGAGCCCTGGGATCAAGTCCCACATCAGGCTTCTTGCTCAGTGGGGAGCCTGCTTCTCCCTCTGCCTGCCACTCCCCCTGCGTGTGCTCCCTCTCTGACAACTACATAAAATCTTTTTAAAAATTTTTGGATTAATAATGCAGTACATCTAGAAAAAGAAAGAAATTTGTGGATCTATATGTGATGCTACTCCAGAAGGTACTAAAATAATATTTATTGTGTGTGATGAAGCTGTGGAAAAGATGGAAAAACAGCTATATTTGTGGATTCATGAGATAACAATGGGATTTTTTTTATTGTTACTTAAATTTTTTTCCAGTGTTCCAAGATTCATTCCCCATTCCCCACACCCAGTGCTCCACGCTTTAGGTGTCCCCAGTACCCACCACCAGGCTCTCCCATCCCTCCATCCCCCCTCCCTCCAAGTCCCTCAGTTTGTTTCTGTGTCCAAAGTCTCTGTTGTTTCGTTTCCCTCCCTAGATTACCCTACTTCCCATTTACTTTCCTTCTCCCACCGTCCTCCAGGTTACCCCTCATGCACCGCAAGTAAGTGAAACCATGCGATACTTGACTTTCTCTTCTTGGCTTATTTCACTCAGCATAATCTCTTCCAGTCCAGTCCATGTTGCTATAAAAGTTGGATATTCATCCTTTCTGATGGAGGTATAGTATTCCATTGTATATATGTACCACATCTTTATCCATTCATCTGTTGATGGGCACCTTGGCTCTTTCCACAGTTTGGCGATTGTGGCCATTGCTGCGATGAACAAACAATGGGATTTTTTAAAACATAGTAGACAACGTTGTTGTAAAGCTGAGAGCCAGAGAAATTTAAGGTCATGTCATCCAGGGTCAGGAAAATGTTAAACCCTTCTCAGCTAGTATTTTATTTTAAATAAATGCTGCATATAAGTCCTTAATTTAAGAAAAATAAGGTGTCTTTAAAGAGAAACACAAGTGAAACAAGGTTATGTATTGGTTGGTTGATGGGAATGTGACCAGGGGCTTACAGGAACCTCAGTTAGCATTTTCACTAGGAACAATGGCTCAGGATTTGCTAATTCATTGCTTGTGGTGACATTATTGAATATAACTACCACAATGAGAATTGGGGTGTGTGTGTGTGTGTGTGTGTGTGTGTGTGTGTACGTACTATCTATATGTTTCGGAGTATTTTAATTCAAGTTGCAGACATTCTAACATTTCCTTTGTAGATATTTCAGTATATATCTTCAGCACTGTGGTTCTCTAAGTGTGGTCTGAGGACTCCGGGGACAGCTGACACCTGAGACACTTTCAAAGATCTGGGAAATCCTTCTGCTTCCAGGTACATATTTCCATAAGGTTGGATTTTTTTTTCACATACCTCAACTAAAACAACCATATCACAATGCAGAAGCAAATTATCTTTTTTTTAAAGATTTTATTTATTTATTTGACAGAGAGAAAGAGATCACAAGTAGGCAGAGAGGCAGGCAGAGAGAGAGGAGGAAGCAGGCTCCCTGCTGAGCAGAGAGCCCCTTGCGGGCCTCCATCCCAGGACCCTGAGATCATGACCTGAGCCGAAGACAAAGGCTTTAACCCACTGAGCCACCTAGGCACCCAGAAGCAAATTATCTTATATTAAGGTAGATAAGTATATGTATTTGTCTGTCTCAAATGTATAAAATATTTTTAAATTATTTTTCATTTTGGAAAATAGGTATTTTAATAAAATATATTATTATATTAATTAATAATATATTATTTCTGTTAATAGTCACTTATTTCTGGTGAATTAATAAATATTTTTAGATATTTTTAATTTTGATTTCTAATATGGTAAATGTTGGTAATCTGTAACCTACATAAGCAAAAGCTCTATAAGGTCTAAAAAATATTACTAATATCTTTTTCCATGTACATATAATGTTATTTTAAGATGTATCATAAAAATAACTCAGAATTTTATTTTAAAGATTATTTATTTGAGAGAGAGAGCACAGAGGGAAAGGGAGAAGCAGGCTCAATGCAGGGCTTGATCCCAGGACCCCAAGATCATTACCGTGAGCCGAAGGGAGACGCTTAACTGATTGAGTCACCCAGGCATCTCTAACTGTCAGAATTTTAAAAAGAAGCACTATACTTCCTTTGAGCACATGTTTGCAAAATTTGCCAAAGAAGGGGAATTTTAAACTTCTTCAGCTATGCATGGAAAGCAACTTACACAGAATGAGTCTAGTATTAAATTTACTAACACTAATTTGTGAAAATCTGGAAACCCATAGTAGCTTTTTTAAAAAAACATTTTGTTTTTAAATAATTATAGGCTCACAGGAAATTGCAAAAGTAGTGCATAAAGGCCCAAGTACCCATCACCAAGCTTCTCTCTGTAGTGGTATCTTATGTAATTATAGTACAATGTCAAATCTAGGGAATTGATATTGGTACAATATTTTCAACTGGACCATAGATTCTTTTCAGTTTTCATCATTTTTATATGCACTTATTTGTGTATGTGTGTGTATTGTTCTCTACAGTTTTATTCTATGTATACTTTTGTGGAACCACCACAGTCAAGATATAAAACTGTTCTGTTATCTCAGAAGTGCTCCCTTTTTCTACCCCTTTATAGTCACACCCTCTCCTCCATCCTTACACCCTGGCAATGATTAATCTTTTCTCAGTCTCTTGGGCATTTCAAGAATGATATGTAAATGGAATCCAATAGTACATAACCTCTGGGAATTGACTTTTTTCACTAAGTGAAATGCCTTTGAGGTCTATCTGGGCTGCTGTGTATATCAGTAGCTTGTTCCTTTGTATTGCTGAGTAGTATTCCATAGGATAGATTTACCAGAATTTATTTATCCAGTCACTAACTGAAGGATGTTTGGTTTGTTTCCTGGTTTTGCTATTATGAAGAAAGCTGCTATGAATATTTGCATATGTATTTTTGTGTGAATGTAATCGCATCTCTCTTAGATAAATGCCCAGGAATGTACTTATGGGGTTACATGGTAAGTGTATGTTTAGTTTTGCAAGAAACTACCAGAATGATTTTAAGAGTTTTATTTTATATTTCCAATTTCACTGTATGAAAGATCCCATTTTCCGGGTCTTTGCCAACATTTGATATTACTATTTTATATTTTAGCTGTTCTATTGGATGTATAATAGTAGCTTCTTGTGATTTTAATTTGCATTTCCCTAATGGCTAATGATATTGAACATCTTTTCATGTGCTGGTTTTCATCTGTATGCTCTCTTTGGTACAGTTCTCTTAATGTTTTTTGCTCATTTCTGAATTGAATCATTTTTTTTCTGAGAGTTCTTTATATATTCTGAATACCAACCCTTTCTCAGATATGTGGTTTGCGATTATGTTCCCCTAGTATGTAGCTTGTCTTATCCTCTTAATAGCGTCTTTGACAGCACAAGAGTTTTTAATTTTGGTGAAGTCCAGTTTATAATTCCTTTTATGGATGTCGTATGTTTTGGTGTCTTGTCTAAGAACATTTTGGCAAGATCTAGGTCCCAAGACTTTCTCTTAGTTTTTCTGCTAAAAGTTTCATAGTTTTACATTTTACACTTAAGTCCATGATTCATTTTCAGTTAATTTTTCTATCTGGTGTGAGTTTCAAGTTGAAGTTGATTTTTTTGTTCTTGTTGATGGATGTTCAGTTTTCATGCACCATTTTTTGAAAAGGCTATTCTTGAATCTTTTTTCTTAAGATTTTGTTTATTTATTTGACAGAGAGAAACACAGCTAGAGAGGGAACACAAGCAGGGGGAGTGAGAGAGAGAGAAGCAGGCCTCCCGCCGAGCAGGAAGCCCGATGCAGGGCTCGATCCTGGGTCTCCAGGATCATGACCTGAGCCAAAGGCAGTCGCTTAACCAACTGAGCCACCCAGGCGCTCTTTTTCTTGAATCTATTACAGAATTCTTTTTACAAGAATATTTCTTGATTCTTTTTTTTTTAAGATTTTATTTATTTGACAGACAGAAACACAGCCAGAGAGGGAACACAAGCTGGGGGAGTGAGAGAGGGAGAAGCAGG
>PITA01009807.1:0-75359 GCA_004023965.1 Spilogale gracilis
CAACTTCTCGTGTGTGTGTGTGTGTGTGTGTGTGTGTGTGTGTGTGTGTGTTTTATAGATTCTTTGCTCTTCCTCCCACTAGACAGGGAGCCTTATAAGGGCCAGAGCTACATTGCTTTCACTCAGCATTCTGTCCCCAGTGCGTGGCAAAGTATTTGGCCTCTGTGAGGTTGGTGTTCACTACGTGTTGGACCAATGAATAAATGAGCTTATTTTCTCATTAAGAAAATGAGGGAATATTGTTGACCTTGCATGAGGATTAAACGAGATGAAGTCTTAAAGCTTCCAGGATCCATGAGGGCTGGGCTAATGTGTTGGTTCAGTACACATTAGCGTTCTCTGCTCTTGGAACTTGGGAGCTCTCTGGAGGTCACATGCGCCGTATCTTCTTCCGGCAGAAGTCTTCATGGGGCTGATTTGGATGTCTCTGGACAGGTAACAGGTGGATTCAGAACTTTCCTGGCGAGTGCAGAAAGATTGATGCTTACAAATGCTAATCCTGGTGGCCAGTGTTTTATTAGAATCTCAAGGGGAATGATTTACACAAGGTCCCGACCTTAGTATGGGGTTGGTCAGAATGTCTAGAATCTGGTTGCTTTTGGCATGCTGGAAGCTTTCCCTGAGCCACACAGCATCCTAAATTAGTCTTGTGGTCTCACAATGGCTGTGGACTCAGAAAGTCAGCCCAAATACAGAGTTCTTGACATTCTTCAGTTTCTTCAGTGTCACCTAAGAAAGTCCTAGAGACTTGGACATTGCAGAGAATCAGAGATGGAAGAAGAGACTTCCTCGCTTTGCAGCTGGGAAAACTGAAAGAGGAAACAGTGGTTTATGGCAGCAGTGAAGCTGGAAGTCCAATTCTGCTTTTCAGTAAAATTTTTTCCTGTCCCATCATAGTTCTCTTAGTTCTTGGTTATATTCTTTTATAGTTGAGATATGTTTTATTCTTTTGTTTCTTTAAAGTGGGGGAATTGCAGGACTCATGTGGAAGGGGCCAACTCTTAGTCCATTCTCCTTTCTTGCTTCAAGTGTCACCGACCCAGAGATTTTTGTTGTATTTGATGTCTAAGCATTAGTGAAATCTAAGGCCAGTCATTGATTCACACTATTTTTTTTTTTGAATTTATAAATATATCTAATGCTGATTTTTCTGTTTTGGGGCCAAGATCCTTTTTAGAATAGGGTGACAGTGTATATTATGCCATCTTCTTTGGGACTAAATATCGTGAAACCTCAACCGAGCTCAGGGAGATTCTGACCTCATGGGCTCTATTTAAAGCAGATGCTTTGGAATTCATGATGTTTGTGCTTTAGAACTCCGAAAACCCAATGGTTGAAAGTCAAGTGAGCCCAGAGGACTGTTTTGAAATGAATAGCTTTGCGTATTATTAAAGTCATTTGTTTTTTATCCAAGAATCCTTAGAATGTCGGGAATGGTTGAGAACTTCGAGCTCATCTGGTCTCTCTCACTTTAGAGATGGGGAAACTGAGGACTGATAGGGTGTGAGTGGAGGAGGTGGAGCAGAACTCAGGTCTTTAGGCTGTCAGTGCAGTGCTCTCTCTATCTTGTCTCATCCTCCCCAGAGATGATGAGGAGATGTGGAGGACTTCACTAATCCAATCCAGGGACCCGAACCAGGAAGAGTAGTTTCTTCTGTACATGAAGTTGTGCTTCGGGGAACACTGATTCTTACCTCAGGTGTGTAGCCGAAGATTCCTTTAATGGATTTGTGTGTGCTGTAGAAAGTAGGAGTTGGTGCCCAGGAGCAAGGGTCAGGACTGTATTCCAGGACTCATAGAAGCATCTGCATTTCTGTTTGTGATAATACAACAGCAGTCATAGCTCTCATGGACCGCTTTTATCGCTATAAAGTGCTTTCGTATCCATTTCCTCCTGTGAAGCTGGCAAGATGGGTGTTATCCTTGTGTCACAGACAAGTCCCTAATTGGTCAGCTCCGTTGTCCTGGTTTACTAGACTGGTAGAACTAAAACTTGAACCTGGTGTGTTGTCCTCAAGCCTGCTGCTCTGATTCCAAGTATGTATTTCAGAATGCTCGAGCTCATTAATTGAACTCCTTTTGCTCTTCAGAGAAGCATCTTTCTCCAATTTCTGCCAGTGATTCTTCCAAGCAGTAAGGAAGGAAATTCTTAGTTATCCTCAATCCTTCAGCATGTATTTGTGGAATGCTTACCTGTATGTGTATAACACTGTGCTATGGAGTACAGGGGAATTTAAAATCCAGAAATACTTGGATGAACAAGTGAAATCTCTAGTAGAAGAATAAAAAAGCATGTGGCAAAGAGTCAGAAGACTGGCCCAGACACTGAGGCCTCTAGGATTTCAGGGGAAGGAGAGGTCCACATAGGTGAGGGTGGTCAGGGGAGGGTGTGAAATCCTTTGGAAAGGTCACATTTTAATGGGTGGAGAGTTTGGGACTGGTTCTTTTGCTTTCTTTTTGTCCTCTGGCAAAATACAAAAATCCCTGGTTCCTTTCTTCCCATCTGGGCAATAGGAGGTTGTGGACATAGTGATCTCTAGGGACCATTCCAGGTCTGAAATTCTACCCTATATTAAAATAAAACTGACCTAAGTAAAGAATTACAGAAGTATTGGAAGATTAAGTATATTGCTATTCATTGCAGCCTAATTTATAGTGACAACAAATGTGTGGATATAAGAGGGATTGTAGGGGGATTGGTTAAAATAAATTATTATACAACTGTATGTTAGAATATATAGCCATTAAATAAGCTGTTGTAGAAGGATTTTTAATGACAGGAATATGCTCATGATATGGCAAATGAAAAGAGTGGATTATAATAAGTTACTACATTGTAACTTCAAAGTTTTCCTTTAAAAGGATGTTTGAATAGGAAAGGCTAGAAGGAAACATACCAGAATTTTACCTCTGATTGGTGGAATTATGTGAGGCTTTTATTTTCTTTTATATTTTTATGTTGAATAGCTTGTAGTCTGATTATATCCCCCATAAATGTTAAGGTTAATGAATAAAATTTCTTGCCCCTCCATGCAGAGAACTAGCCCCTTTACCTCCCATTCTGGGGTATGTGTCCTTGACACGTCACTTTCACAGGCTTCATTTGGGAGGTCGCATGGAAGAGAGGCAAGAGACTGTAGAAGGAGGCAGGAATGCAGAGATCTATTTTTGGCTTAGTCATGAGTCAGCTTTGTGACCTCAGACAAGTCCCTTCTGAACATCTCCAGCCTTGGTTTCCTCATCGGAAGATGGGAGTTGGAGGTCACAAAAGGTTCTTTGAGCTCCAAGATATACTTGCTCCTAAAGATGGAACTGGCTCAGGGCTTCTTTGGTTCCTGCTGTCCTTGCTGTCTTTACCGCTCCTCTGCACTGGGTGCAAGCCGACTTTTCCTGTTCAGAGTTCAGAGTGGGACTGAATCAAGTTTGTTGATAGGGCTTGGAGCTGAGAGGGTGTACTGATAGCATTATACCACTAGAGGGAAGCATTGTTTGATTGTTTCCCCTTTCCCACTGTGCTTATCTGCTCTGCAGGTGAAGAACAGCCTTGATTTGCCCTGATTGGGTTTCAAATTCTAGAATTTTAGAATTAAAAGGACTTCGAAGATCATCTAGTAGAACCCCCATTATGTTGCAGAGGTGAGATAATAGAGACTAGAAAAGGCAAGTGACTTATTTAAAGCCACCCAGTATGTTTTGTTAGGGTCTGCCCTAGAGGGTTTAGGAGAAGGCTGACGACAGAGCCAAGAGTGTGGTCAGTTGAGTCTACAAAACATGGATAGTTCCCACGATTGTGCAGGAATCTGAGTGATCTGCTTGGATGCACCTTTACTGAGCTGCTCTGGCGGGTGCGGAGAAGCCTGGAGATAGAGAAGAAAAAATCCAGCTGTACCCTGAGGAGCTCGTGTCTGGTGAAGGAAGAGCATGCAGACACACGGGCCTACCCCAGCATGCCTTCCTCGTCCTCTGGTGGTGTGTCCAGCCTGGGATCTGCGCTGGTGTTGACTTGGCTTCTGGGAGGCCTGCAGGTGTCCTCATGATTGATGCCCTCCAAGGTTAGGAGATAGATTCCCTGGGCACCTCCAGTTTGTTATTTCCAGTTTGCATTTCTTCTAGCACTGTTCAGTGTTACCATGTCCTGTCTTATCCTTTCTTGAAGTTTGCAAGGAATCCTGGCAGTTTGTTTCCCACCTTTGAAAGGCTTTGTTTCCTTGGTCTTGGGTGGACTTTAGTTTTGGTTTTCAGGGTGTCCACCAGCCCTAAGCATTGTGGTAAAGTAGAACTGTGGGCTGATCTGGGAGCCAGGCAGCTGTGTGACCTTGGGCAGTTCCTTCCTCTCTTTGGACAAAGGAGGTCAGGCTTTCAGCTGCAGTGGTGTCATCTCTGCTAGGGAGATAAAGTTCTGGCATTATTTTTGGTTTTCATGTTTGGCAATGAATACCCATTAGTCTGTGGTCCATGGAAGTGTGGTGTGTGTCCAGCTGAAGCAGAGGCAAGATTCATGCTTCGAAACAGGCTTATCTGAATGAGGGGCTTGCTGGGGCTAAGTGCAGCTGGGCCTAGAGGGCCGCCAGATGGCAGCAGTGGGTAAGCGGACAGCCTTGGGGTGAGATGAGTAGGGCCGGCATCCAGAGTCAGATTTAGCAAGGTCAGAGCTGGAAGGACCCCTAGAGGTCATCCAGGCCCTCTTTTTTATGGATGGGAGAACTCAGGCCCAAAGAAGGTTACATAAGGTCTTGTTGTCAGTTAATACCTGATTGTCTCCTTGCCCGTGAGAAGAACTGAGACCGTTTTGGCCTCTAGCTGGCTGTTCCCCAGAAGAGCCAGGAGACAAGGACCTGGGCCCTGGGCCAGTGAGCCAGAGGTGGGAAGGGAAGAGGACAGCAGTTAAGTGTCCCACCTTGATCCTGGTTTCTTTGAGCGTCTGGTCCTAATGATTTTCACCCTGGCACCTACAGTAAGGGTAATGCCTGATATCTTTTCTTCTCCTGCTTGTCTACCCAGTTCTCCTGTGGGCCCAGGCCCTCTCGTCAGGCTGGGCCATGGCGGGGTCTTCCTCAAAGGTCAGCTTACAGCCCCACACCCAACAGATGGGTAGGCCCAGGGCCTTACACTGCAGTGAGACACGAGTTAACACCGTAGTTTCCGCGGGTGTCAGTGTAGGGCAGGGAACCAGGCTTTGCCGAGCAGGTACCGTGAGCCAGGTACTCTGCCACGTGCTGCTACTTACATACTCCTGACTCTGTGAGGCGGGCTTCCCTTCCCTTGCATTCCAAGTGAGGAAATTAAATCTCAGAGAGGCCCAGTGGCTTGTCCAAAGTAGCACAGCCAGTTAAGCAAAGGTGACTGTTGAACCAGGTTGTCTTTGGTGCCAGAGGTCACACTCATTTTATTTCATCCTGCTGCCTCCCCTCAGAGTGACGGTGCTGCAGATGTGACACGTGACTTTCGGGCTACAGAGCGGAGAGGAGCACATACCGTTCTCTCTTCGCTGGAGTAGGGGTGTTATGGTTGGGGGGGCCAATAGGGAGGGGGCCTTAGGAGCATTGAAGAGGGGGGCAGTCACAGGCAGGTTTCGGCGGCAGTCGAGGGGATGCTAAGAACCTTTGCTCTCTGTGCCTGTGCTGTAGCCCTTCCTGTGCCAGAAGTGTGCGACCGTGGTCCCCACGAAGCTGTTGCCACATTTGGGTGCCTTCTGCCCATGGTCACCTCATATAGAGGCCCTCCCTGTCCACCACCGCCCTGTCATGACGCACGCTCCTGTCCCTGCCCAGCTTTATTTCCATGACAGCAGTTCTCACTGCCTGGAACCAGGGTATCTCTGGTTGTTTGTTTACGTGTCACCGTCTCCTCAGCAAACGTGAGCGTTGCGAGGTGAGGGGTTCGTTCTGTGTTACTCACCTCTGCATCTCCCCAGGCCCAGAGGAGAGGCTCAGTGAGTGGGAATTGCATGGAATGGCTGCAACTTTTGGACACAGAAGCTGTGCCATTCCAGGGGCCTGGGCTCAGGAGACACAGCCTGTGGCTCTGCCCTCTTCCTGCCTTCTCTGGGGAGCCCAGGCGGAGAGCCTCTGCTCCCCAAGGCAGGCAGCAATGCCTGGTGCTGCACGGTGTCAGGGCCAGCTTTGCCCCTGCATGTCTGCGAGACCTTGCCTTCGGTCCTCAGTTTCTGTGTTTGCCCGCAGTGGGTGGGGACACCAGCCATGCTTTGAGCTCACCAGATGGTTCTGGGAAGGGTTCAGAGGACCTAGGCAGAGGGCTCGGTTTCCATTCAAGGAATTTTTCTCTTTCCTGATGGGCATTGATTTGTTCCAGGAGCTCTCTAAAAGTGAGCATTAAGTGACTGGCCTGTAATTTCACCATCATTTTTAGGGTCTTGACAGATGGCACTGCCCTTGCCCTTCCTCAGGGGACCTTGCCTGTCTCACGGGAGCTCTCAGTAATCACAGTGACAGCCAACGCCTTAAAGTGCTCTTGGATGTGTGCCAAGATGAAAGTGGCCCATTTTGAGGAATGTTGCGTCAGCTTTTTCTTAATCCAAAAGTGACTTTTTACGGTAGGAGGAAGCCTCATGTGGCCAAAAGAGCTTGAAGAGCCAGGTTCAAGCTCTCTTTGGCTGTGTTTTGGCTGTTAGGCAAATCATTTAACCTGTCTGGGCCTGGATTTCCTCATCTCTTAGATGAGCATCCTAATCTCTGACTTTTCTGCCACACAGGGATATATTATGTCATTCACTCATTCACACATTCCTTCTTCAGTCCTTCACTCTGTTATTTGACAGGTATTTGTTGAATGGGCAGAGGTGAGTGGAGAGCACTCCAGGTGGAAGGAATACTGGAAACAAAGGTGTAGAAGTGGGAGGTGCCCCTCGGCATAGTTTGCTTAGCTAGGGGCCAGAGAGAAGCAGAAGGGACTGGAATCATTCCAGTGTAACAGGCATGAGTCCTTATTCAGGCCTTATATGTGAGCCATGGAAGGTACAGCTGAACATTTCTGTCGGGGGTGGGGGGGGCGACGGTGGGTGGTGGTGACAAATAGGAACGATGAAGGAGAGGCCATGCCTCAGGGTGGCTTTTGCTTCACACTGCCCTACTGCTTCAGGCCTCAAGTCTGTGCCTGATTTTAGGCACTTTGGCCCTATCCCCCATGAGCTAGGTGACCAACGGAATGCACAAGACTGGTAGGGACTGGCTCATTGGTCTGCCTTCTGGGGAGCTGTCCTGGGCCACATGGAAGGTCACTTAGGAACCCATCACGTTGCTGTCAGTACACATTTCTTAATGGCCTAAAAGTGAGCAGCTTGAGGGCTTCTCCCACGCCTGCCCGAGGAGATGGAGGTGTGTGGAGAAGGGCTGCTCACCTTTGCCGAAGACACACACACAGTGTGCCAGGCGTTTGCCAGGGCTTTTCAGGATCATCTGTTCGCTCCGAGTTTGCTAAGGAAGGCTCACTCCCATTTCACATGGGAGGGACCTAAAGGGGGGTTAAGAGAGGTGGGCTCTTCCTCCCTAGTGACTGAGCCCTACCCTGCTCAGTGTGCAGCGGGTGTCAGCAGCATCACTGGGCAGCTTGAGGCTGTGGTGAAAGCACTTCATTGCCTGGGAATTACTGTGTGCATAGACAGGGAGTCACAGAAGTACTGCTTGCCAGTGAAATTATTTGAGACTTGCTTGGGTCCTTTCTGCTTGGGCTGATAGAAGTTTCCAGCCTTTGGTTTCTTGGTTTCTCCTCTCCTCATGCTTTCCTCCAGCCAGCCACAGAGTCACTGGCTCCACTCACCCCTTCTGCCCGCCCCCCCCTTTTTTTTTTAAGGAAAATTAACATTAACATTAAAACATTATACATTAACATCAAAGTGAGCTTACTTTTTTTTTTTTTTTTGCCATTTTGGTAAAAACAGTATTAAGTCACAGAATTTTAATGCTGAAAGGGACCATCTTCTCCTTATTTGAAATGTAGGAAAACAAGCCCAGGGAGACAGTTACACAGCTAACGGATGCAGAGCCGGGATTGGGACCTTGTTACTGCCCCACATCGCCCCTCTGAAGGAGGCTTCAAGTGCTTCGTTGCCTTTATGGAGGAAGAATCCAGCTTAATCGGTTTCCTTACACCAGCCCCTTTATGTAACAGGGCTGTTTCCGGGTCCTGGCACACGGTCCACAGTAACAGTGGTTTGCTGATTTGGTTCGAGCTGATCCTATGAAATGAAAAATCCTGTGTAGTAGGTGCCTTTCCCAGTCCCTGGCCATGGAGAAATCAGCCTCTCCAGGGAAGGCACTGTAGCTTTGGTTCCTTCCCGTCTCTGCTCTGGCTAGAGGTGAATACCACTGGAGGGAGACGTAAACCATGTCAGCTTTTCCCAGGCGGTCCCACTGGCGACTTACAGTGTCTTGGCAGGTGGGGTGCTGGTAAAGGGTGTTTCTTCTGGTGCCTGAGGGACAGATGGGAACAGGGAGCAGAGTGGGAGGGAGATGAGCAGATGTGGAAGGGAAGGCAGGCCAGGCTATCCCACCATGGACCTTCACACTTAGGAGGCCATGCACTTCCATGTGAACAACTTGAATATAACTGCAGTATTTGTCACACACATCGGCCTTGACCATGACTTGAACCTCAAGCCTCTCCCATCCCTTTCCATTGAAGTTACTGGGCCTTCAGGTCTCCCAGTTGTCTTGCCTATCCTAGTGGGTGCTTGATCATACTGGCTGCTCCTCAGTGGCCTCGTCTGGTGGTGCTCATTACTGACACTGCTCCATGCGAATGACAAATCCCCAAGCCATTGTCTGTGAAGGGGGCGTCCCTTCCCAGGGCCTCTCCTGACCTTGTCCTGCTGCTCAGTCCTTGCCCTTGAATGATCCTCACGTGTGGGGGTGGGAGAGTGCTTCCCTATTTGCGAGTGCAGCACTGTTAGAACATCTGTCCCGAAGAGCCTAGGAGGTTTCCTAGGGGTGAGGTTGGAGAAAACTTGAGAGGCACCAGGCTAGGTCATGTCCTAAGACATTCCTACTGGTTGCTCATTAAACATGCACTGGCATCCCAGGACAGGCTCCCTCCCCTCCTTGTGAATTTTGTGCCCCCCCCCCCCCCCCCCCGAAAGACTGGGACAACCTTTGTCTTCCCAGTTTGAAGATGTTGATCTGGGCCTCAACTAATGAACCAAAAGCCAGTTTCTCTTTGGAGTGCAAGTAGTGTTTCTGGGGGGTTGTAGGATCTCTTGGGATTTCTGAGCTGGAGCCCTAGCTTCTTCCATAATAGCTTGTAGCACCATGGTGAGCTTTGCAGGCTTCACGTCCCAGTTTATGCTTTGGCTCTGGTCCTGCAGGGCCTCAGGGTGGTCTGCAGGGGGAGCTGTGCTCCTGCAGCCAGGGGCTGGGATTTCAGTGGCCTCCAGCCTTCCTCTCTGCAGGCTGGCGTGCTTGGAAACTGCGGCTTTCCTCGGCAAACCAGCCTCTCAGGTCTCATTCCCAGCTCCAGCCTCCGGCTTGGGCATTGTGAGTCATCAGCAGCAGAAAACACGGCCTTGCCAACAGCTGGGTGCAGCGCCTGGCCTTTTTTCCCCTTCTTTTTTGGTAACTTCACAGAGATGGAAGCTGCTGCTGACCTTTTGTAATGAACAGCGACTGAAGGTAGAGTCCAGGGCTAGGGCTGCAGCTCTAGGTAGGGAGAGGAGGAACCCTGAAGAGATGGGGTAGGGATGTGTGTCTTTCTGTCCCCCAGCCCTTGGGCTTCCCGGGAAGTCATCCCAGGGAGAAAGGGAGGCAAGGACTGTGCGGGCCTCACCTGTTTCCCCCCTTCTCTGCCAAGGAGCCCAGAAAGCTTTAACCGATGCAGGCAGCTGTGGGACCTGTGAGAGGTGGACTTGTACTTCTCTCAGGAACTGTGGACGGGGCAGAGCAGAAGTCAGGGTGACCTGGGTTCTAGTCTTGCTTTGCTTCTAACTCACTATTTACCCTTGGGTGACTAAGTCACTTTCCTTACTGGGCCTCACTTTTCCCAGCCAGAAGCGGATGGATGGTTGAGTTAGAATGCTCAGA
The DNA here is from genome assembly GCA_004023965.1 of Spilogale gracilis. Taxonomy (NCBI): domain Eukaryota; kingdom Metazoa; phylum Chordata; class Mammalia; order Carnivora; family Mephitidae; genus Spilogale; species Spilogale gracilis. The sequence continues at coordinate 10,032 of PITA01009807.1, forward strand.
GGTCCCTTTCTGCCATGAGTTGAGTCCGTCACAAATGTAAAGAATTTTGAACCTTGTTCCCATGACCATCTTGAACATCTGAAACCTGTAGCTGCTTCTCCAGATGAACAGTGCTCATGGCGTGTGGACATAGGTATGATTCCTACCCTCTAAGAGCTTACGGGCTGTCTTCTTTCCTTGCTCCATGAGGCAGTTCAGAGTCTGCCGGGAAGCAGGAAAGTGGGATTCTGGTTCTGGCTCTGCGAAAACACGTCACCTGTCCTTGGGCAGATCACTCCTCTCCTTCAGCCTCCTTTTCATTTTCTGTGAAGTCAAGGGATTAGACTTGCTTCTTGGCTTTACCTCCCCCCGTTCCCCTGCCCCCACCTCCATTCGAGCCTCCTACCAGCTCTTCTGCAGGGCGTGATTTCTTAACTGCAGAAGCCCTGGGGTATAGTTTCCTTTCTCGCTGGGAGGGAGAGAAGCAAAATTATTTTTTTTAATTACGCAGCTAAGATTAGGCAGCAATCTGCATTTTAAAATGTTATTAATAAGAGTCTAAAAGTGTGCAAAGAAACTCTGGAGTTTGAATGTGACGTGAGCTGGGAAACAGCTGCAGAGCCCCCAACATCCCCCAGAGAGTTTTCTCCAGGTGCTGAACAGGTCCTGGGAATGACCATCAGCCTGGTGTATGTCCGGAGCAGGGAAACCAGGGATCCAGCCAGAGCAGCCCCCTGAGAGCAGGGGCTCACAACCTAGCCCCTCCTGATGGTTCTTGCAATCTGGCTTTAGATAAAGAATGGTGGTCATGATATTACTAACACCTGTGTTGGATTTACAGAGTGAGTGGGTCTCCCTTACTTTTCATCACAGCCCGGAGAGGTAGTTAGAGAAAGTTTCATTGCCCCCTCAGTTGGCTGAGTTCTTGTAAAGATTCTTCCTTTAAGCAAGGTGGTATGTAACAGAGGAAAAGCCCCAAAAGGGAAGTTGGGAGCTGAGTGCCTGCCCGAGGCCTCCTGTGCCCTCCCTAGCTCTGCCTGTCTCCTTTCCCTACTGTATGTTTTCTATAGCACTTAGAGTCATTTGCCAGGGCATATGTTTTATATGGTTTTTGGTCAGTTGCCTGTCTTCCTCCTTTGCCCCCAAACCCACTTGAATATAAGCTCCATAAAGGAAGAGAGTTCTGTAAGCCCTAGTATCTGGGACAGCACCCGGCATATAGAAAGTGGGCAATAATGTTATGTTGAATCTTGTGAGTACCTGGCTGTGCTTCTAAGTAGTCATTGTGACTTGGGAAAGTTCTTTTTTCAGTTTTGTCTTCTTTTTGGGGGAGATGGATGGGATGGGCTCTCATGTCCTTGGTAGCATACAAAAAGTCTATGGTAAGTGCGGTGCCTAGACCTTTTTTTTTTTTCCCCAGTGAACATTGAGCACCTGCTCAGGGCCAGGCCCTGTGCTAGGTGCTGAGAGGAATACAGAGAGAATAAGAAAGGATCATTACTCCTCACCTTTTAGTGGGTGTGATGGTTAACTTTATGCGTCATGAGGTGCCCAGATATTTGGTAAACATTATTTTGAGTATTTCTGTGAGGATGTTTTTGAATGAGATGAATATTTATATCACGGGCTGAGTATAGTTGGCCCTCCCTGATATGAGTTGGCCTCTTTCAATCAACTGAAGGCCTGAGTAGAACAAAAGGCAGACCAGACCCTTCCCTGAGTAAGACGGAATTCTCTTGCCTGACGGCCTTCTGGGACATTAGCTCTTCCTACTTGACAGCCTTTGAGCTGAGACACTGGCTTTGTAGCTTCTATAATCATGTGAGCCAGTTCCTTATACATCTCTCTGTATATCCTCTTCGTTTTTGTTTTTTTTTTTTAAGATTCATTTATTTGACAGAGAGGGATACAGTGAGAGAGGGAACACAAGCAGGGGGAGTGAGAGAGGGAGAAGCAGGCTTCTCACTATGCAAGGAGTCTGACTCTGATGCAGGCCTTGATCCCAGGACCCTGGGATCACGACCTGAGCTGAAGGCAGATGCTTAACAACTGAGCCTCCGGGGCGCCCCTGTATCCTGTTAGTTCTGTTTCTCTGGACAACCTTGACTAATACAGAGGGAGCATAACACCTGTCATCAAATAATCTTGCATTTGGTGACACAGAATAGTTGTTGGGACAAAGGTACGAGCCTCACGCCACTGGCTCCTGAAGGAAAGCGTGTGGGAACAGGAGGGTGATGGGGTGCCTTAGGGAGGCGGTGGCACTCAAATTGGGCCCTGAAGGGTGATAAGGAGTTCTATAGGTAGAACAAGCAAAGCCCACCAGCATTGCGGGCTGGGACCCAGCACGACCCTAAAGCCTGGGAGGGGAGAAGTGAGGTATGCCCTTGACAAAGGAGCAGCCATCCAGCATGGAGAGAACAGAGGGACTGTGTGGAAGGCCAAGGAACTACTTAAACTAGGATCCAGTTTGGAAGAGGCAGCCATTCCTCCTTGCTTTTGTCTGGGAAGCCCCAGCCCTGCCCAGCGTGTGTAGGTAGTCCTGTAGCTGGTCTGGGACCTCCTCAGGGTGCAGTCTGTCTTGACTTCTATGACCAGTGCTCCCGATTGGACAGCTAATAGAGTCAGTGATGACAAAATGGAGCAGCTGCGTGGGGCGCCTTGGCCATGTAGGCCATGGATGAAGCGTGCTCAGTCACCCAGCAGCCAGGCTCTGTGTGTCTCCGTGATCCTGAACAACCTCCAGAAGTCCTTGGGAATGTTCCCGTTTGAAGAGGCAGTGTGACCCAGTAAAAAGCAGTATGTCCTCTGCAGGGCAGTGACTGGAGGCCCCAGCGCCGGCACAAACTCTGCCCAAGCAGACTTGTCCAAGACTCTGTCCAAGCTCTGCCGCTGACAGTTGCAAGAGCCTGAGCCCTAACCTCAACCCTAACCTCTCCCATGCCTTAACTTTCCCACCTGTAATTTGAGGGTTATAATAATGCCTACTCATGAGTTGTTTCTGTGGACTACATGGGACAAGCCAGGGAGAGTTTTAGCATAAAAGAAGTGCCCTCAGAATATTAGCTATTATTATTATTTTTTAAAAAGATTTTATTTATTTATTTGACAGAGAGAGAGATCACAAGTAGACAGAGAGAATGGAGGAAACAGGCTTCCTGCCGAGCAGAGAGCCCGACATGGGCTTCAATCCCAGGACCCTGAGATCACGACCTGAGCCGAAGGCAGAGGCTTTAACCCACTGAGCCACCCAGGCACCCTACTATTATTATATCATTGCAGCTTTGCAGCATATGAGCTGTGTGATTTCTGAGCAAGTCGTTCAACTTCTGTGATCTGTTTCTTTATCTGTAAGAGGGGGTTCCCACCAATCATTCAGGGCTGATTAAAGTAGGTAACTTCATGGCAGTGCTTAAAGTAGAGTTTTACCCAGAGGAAGCTCTCTGTAGAAGTCTCCACAGTCCCTTACCTTTTGTTTATTCTTGCTCGTTTTCAGTCGGGCAGCCTATGTTTGGAAATTTTATTCCTGCATTAACTTCAAAACTTCCAAACCTTTTTATTGGAGATATTGTCCATCCTACAACTTTGGAGACTAAGGAAATTTTACTAAGAAATAACAGGATATACAGTCAATCCCAGTCTTCATTTAAATTGTTAACTATATGAGTGGTCTTTTTTTTTTAAGGTTTTATTTATTTGTGAGAGAGAGTGAGCGAGCATAAGCAGGGGAAGCAGCAGGTAGAGGGAGCAGGAGAAGCAGGCTCCCTGCTGAGCAGGGAACCCAATGGGGGGCTCAATCCCAGGACCCTGGGATCATGACGTGAGCTGAAGGTAGACGCTTAACCGACTGAGCCTCTCAGGTGCCCCATGAGTGGCCTTTGATATTAAAGTGGTTGTTCGATCTTAGGACACTGGTCAGACTAAATATTCCAAGGATGCCAATAAAATTGGATTGTATACCTCTCATTTTGACAGTGAAGATTTCTAGATATCATCATTGAAGTGTAGATAAGGAATGTCTCAGAGACCATCTCACCCAGTCCTCTTATTTTTATGGTTGGGAAGAGTAGACCCTTGGAGGAGAAGGGACCTGCATAAGATAGCATAGTCTAAAAGAAACCAGGAGTAGGACCCAGGTCTTGTGAGCCTTAGGTTAAAGCTTCCTCTAGCTTCCCCACCACTCTCTTCTCTTTCCCTAGCTTCCATTTGTTGGTATAGCATGGTACTTCAGAGGCCTCTGATGTGCCAGATACTATGCTTCGATCTTATAAAAATCCAAAATTCCAAGATGGAGACTTCAGTGCTCTTCTGCTTCTTTGGTTGTCCATAGAGACATTGACCCTAAGACATTGGTAGGTGGATGTTGGCTGAGAAGATCTGACAGATTGGTAGGCCCTGTGAGTGGTATTGGAAATCCTTGATAAGACTGTGGAGGTGAGCCGGGAGAATGAGAGTACTAGTGGCTAACACTTACTGTGTCGCATACTTTTTGCAAAAGTATCCTTACAATAACCCTACAAGTAGATGTTGTTATTCCTGTTTTATAAATGTTGAGTCATTTTCTCAAGATTATGGAGGCAGTGGATGGTAAAATCCAGTAGTTAATTTCATTTGTTTATTCTGGCAACAAATATTTATTGAGTACTAGCTCTCTGCTGTGCTTGTTCTAGGGTTTAGGGATGAACAAAACCAGGCAGTCCCTGAAGTCATAGAGTTCACTCTCTGGTGGGGAGGCAGACATTAATCAAAGGTCCTCCGAATGAGTGTATATTTATAAATTGAGAGAAATGTCCCTAGATGAGGAGCATAGCTCTCGAAGGTTGTTGCACAGAGAAACCTGGTCTGGGCTGAGGACTCACAGAGCTCAAGAGGCAGTAGGAATTGACTAGATGCAGGGGGCTGGATAGTGGAGACAGCCAGGGACAGAGGGGAGTGAGGTAGCCTCCCTGTGGAAGGGAGGCAGGGCACATTTATCATAGCCTGGTGTGACTGCTTCTGCCACCTGTGCCCTGAGCTCTCTCCCTTCCCCCTCGCCTCCTTCCGTATGAAGATTAAGCTGGGGATGCCAGTTCATTCTGCAGTTGACCATTCCTTGGTTGTCATGAGTACCTTTTAATAAAATCTCTGCCCACGTGGCAGAACAAAGGATGAGTTAGAGAATCAGGTTCTTACACTTCACGGACTTAGAATTAGTAACCTGGGGGTAACTGATGTTTGTTAGCAGATGAATTATAAATGTCACAAACTCCTAGCTAGGCAGTGGCTCACTTCTCACGTGCGTGTGCTCCAGGAGGCTTCCTAGCACCCTGGAATATGCTGCGGGAAGGTCTGCAGGCTGTATGGCCTTTTCTCTGCCTTGACCCACGGGTGTGCTTTTTATAACATCTACCTCAGTTTGCTGACTCCTTCAGATACCTTCAATGACACTCTGTTCCCTTTTGGGACATTCTCTTAAGAAAGTGTGAATGTTCCTTATATTACACTCCATCTTCCTCTCACCTTAAGGACCCCTTTCCCTAGAATGGGGTAGAAATTTCCCTTCCCTAAAGAGCTTAGATATTGTTGGAGTGGCGTCTTACCTGCCTTTACTCTCATTCTAGAAAGCCCTCTGATAGATGCTGAAGGAAGCTAGCCCCTTGAAAATTCACCAGCCCCCTGACCTCCTCTGCCCCTGCCTGCCTGGGCTTTGCACAGAATTATCTTCCTTCTCATTTACTTCCTTTTTTTTTTTTTTTTTAATACAAGATTGTATTTATTTGAGAGAGAGTAAGAGCGTGCAGGAGGATGGAGGGAAGTGAGGGACAGGAGAGGGGGAAGTGGCTCCCCGTCGAGCAGGGAGGGCACAGCACTGGATCCCAGGACCCCAGGATCATGACTTGAGCCAAACGTACATGCTTCACCAACTGAGCCACCCAGGCACCCCACTTCCTCTTTATTTATATTTGATTATTTGATAAGATGTTTGCAAAAGGCCTCAGAAGAGTTAAATCATTTAGTAATGAGATAATATTTCATGATTCCCATTGAGAAGACCACACATCTGGCATATTTGCCCTTTTGTCTATTTCTTTTAATGGCACCACCACCTTCCCCCCAACTTTGAAATCCTGCAGTCTCAGAGTGGTATTCTTCTCCTCCTGTTCTCTTCCTCTGACATCTGATGGGGTGCCAAGCCTTGCAGATTCTTAACTTGTTTTCTCCCTGTGGCTTCAACCTTAGGTTCAGCCCTGATCCGTCTTAGGCTTGTGTAATTGTAGTGACTTTCTTCCTTTCCTTTTGCTTACTACTGCTATGACTTTGAAAAGTGCCTAGTTCCTTGTGCATCAAATGGGGGTGGGAAGAATGATACCCAGGATACCATATAGAGAATGCATAGACCAGTACATAGTACACAGTAGGTGTGACCTAAGTGTTAGCTATGAACATTCTAATTACTGGTCCCTCCACCATTGCCAGGTGCGCCATTCCCAAACACTCCTCTGACCAGGTCTCACCCCTGCTCCCCATCTGCAGTCTCCCCATGGTCAGTGAGCATGTGAGATGAATTGCTAGGGTGTGGGAAGAACAAATTATGATTTCTTTTATATATTTTTATCTCATTCTTTCAAATTTTCTACTTTGTGCATATATTTCACACTGTATATTTTTAAATAAGAGTATATTTATAATTGATACATGTATATAATACAAGTGTGTATTAATAAATAGATGATTGTATACGTATGTGTGTGTAGGTGTATATGTGTGTATTCATATATATGGTACGTCAAAAAATATTTTACTAACTGGGGAGTGCAAGCCAGCAAGTTTGGACTCATCTGGAAGGTGGGATCCGGACCCCCAAGCGTGGCATTTCCCTGTGGTGACCCCAGCCCACAGTCCTGACTCGCCTTGAAGTTCCTCTTCCGTGTAACCCTCACTGTCTCTCCACCTGCCCTGCCTTGTGCCTTTTGGTTCTGTCATCACTTGTCCCATCTCCCCACTCCTAGAATATTCTCCCTCATTCTCCCGTTTTCTTTTCCTATCTGCAAGTTCCACTTCAATGCCTCTTGTTCCATCAAACCTGCCAGGACAGTTCTGGCCTGAAATCCTCCCAAGTTCTTTAGGCGTTCTTTGTCAATGCTACTTACTTGGCCCCTGCTGTGTTCTGTGTTATGTTGGGATCTCTTGCCACCTGTACCTAACGTCTTGGCTCCGCAGTGATTTTGTGTCAGTTTGCTGACACATGCCTTGAAATGATGCTTTATTCGCTGACTTTTTTTTTTTTGCTGTGTTAGTCTTTTTTCTCATATATCTGAAGACACATGCATATACTTTTGGATGACATTAATGTATGTATCCTTTGCCACAGTAATATATAATTCTTGGCTATAAGAATTTGTTACATTTGTTACATTCCTGCTCCGAATCTCCTTGGATTTGACAGCATGCTTGAGACATATTTTTATCTACAGTGCATTAGTGAACATTTTGTGTGTGTGGATTCATTGTTTTCTTTTCGCTGTAGGTGACCTAAAATCATGACCCTTGTGTTAAATGCCTTTATGTCTGCACTTACAGTCCCGAGTTCTGCAAGGCGTGCTGGGAAGTGAGCGGGTACACAGAACACACCCATTTGCTCTGGACTTTGCCCCTCCTCAGACGCTGTGAGAATTACCAGCAGTTGGGGTGGTTGGTGGGGCTGTCAGAGGTCTTGCAGTCAGAAAAAACAACAAGTTTTGATCTTGATTCTACCACCTGCTGATTGTTTGGTCTTGATCAAGTCATTTAACCTCATCTGTGAAATAAGTTTAGTAATCTGTACAATGTAGAACTATTTTGAGGATTGATTGAGATAGTGGTGTTGAAGGTGCTGGGCACTGAGGAAATGGTCAATAAGTGTCTGTTTAAAAGAAAAGGAAAAAATAAGAATCTCATTTGTCTTCTGTGAGCCTTGCGATGCAGGGTATATTTTGGGGAGAAACAGATAGCTTCAGAGAATGAGCAAACTTAGGCTGGAGAGTGAAGCCTGGACAACCAGTCAGCCCAATTTTGGGGCTTGTCTCTAATAGAATGTCTGTGGTCTCCTCAGGGACAATGAGAATTAATTAGTCAATCTTTGTAAAGTGCTTTGAAGGTGAAAAGTGCTACGTAAGCAGAATGGTTGAATTGCTATTGGAGATGGAATAATGGCGGCCCCATATCCTGGCCGTCTTGCTTGCCTTGGACATCAATAATCAATAGGAGAGAAGATTCTAAGATGTCTTACTTGATAAGAAAGGATTCATTGTGGGATTTGTGATAACATTGTTCTTTGATGGTCTTGCTGATAGCAACTTGCCAGTTCTTTCCAGCAGAAGAATGTTAGGGTCAGTTAAGAAGTAACAGTCTCATCTTCTAGCTCCTTGGGATGCCCTTTCTGGGGTAGTCTGGTTGTATAGCCTAGTCATAGGCTAGATGTAGAGTGATGGTTTGCTAGTTTTGGATGCTTTTTGGATCCTGGGCACATGGGCTTTTTTTGTGGGTCCTACAGAAGTAAGGGAAGAGTGTTGAGTGTTGGATGTTGGTTATCCATTGATGTGGATCCTGTGTGAATAACCAGTACAGAATGGCACCAGGGGCTAGAAGGAGTGGCTTCGCTGTGTGTCTCTGGGCTAGTCACCTCTCTGAACCTTAACTTCTCACCTATGAAATGAGAACATAGTAGTTGATGAGTACAGTAATAAAGGTGGCCCACAGGAGAGTGGGTTTCACCCTATCTGTGAGGGATTGAGGGGTCAGAAAAGGTTTTGCAGAACTGGTGGTATGTGGGCTGGACGGTACAGCTGGAGCCGAGTTTATCAAATGACTAATGTAAGGAAAGGGCATCCATGGCAAAAGGAATAACATGTGTGAGGCCATGAAATGGCTCATCTGAGTGGACCCGCTCCCAATTCCTGTTGTACACTTGATACCCCATGAGCTGCACAGGCTTTGCTCCCCTGTGAGGAAGCTCAGAACTGCCTGTTAACTCCTTGGTATCTACATGGTGCCTGTGAGCAGACTGATGCTCTGAACTGCATCCCTTCAGTATTCCGACATTTCCCCCATGAGTCTGTGGTTGTATTGTAGCTGACACTATAAACCGTATGTTGAATATAGGGCCAGATGAAGCTTTGATACTAAACTCAGTAGTATCATAGTAGATTTGTCTAGAATTTAATATGCATTGCTTGGTGTTTTGTCTCTAAAGCAAAGTTTTTCTTTGTTAAAATAAACATGTATAAAGAATTTATACAGCGCACATGGTTATGCATATTTATTGCAGGGAATCTGTTAATAATCTATGCCTCATCGGATTTTGCATTTCTGTTGAAATAACAAATGTGGCACTTGGTACAACTGAGTGAGTTTGGTGAATTTTTTCTTATCTGGGAGAAGAAAGGCATTTCTCTTTTTCCAAAATCCATTTTCTTCAGTCATCTTCTCTGCTGGCCCCCTTCCCAGGTGGTGCATCGGGGACTGAGGCTTTCCTGGCTGTAAATGATTTTGTCTTTTTTTCCCTTCTGTCACTCCCTTCCAGCTCACATAGGCACTTGCCTTGGGACTATGAGAATTGCTACTTTGGGTAAGAGCCTAGACTCTGAAGGTCCTTTTATGTGGCGAGAAAACACACAAAACTGGGCATTAATTGTGCCAGGGGGAGGGTGCTAAGAGATTGTGGCATGGGGCAAGGCAGGAGCCTCCGGGACGTCAAGGTGGCTGACGGCCTGAGAACAGACGTCTGGGCAAAGCGCAAGGAGGGATGGGGAGGCCATAAGGTGTGGTCAAAGAGTTCCCTGTCTCCCTGTCCCTATCTGTTAAAATGCAGGCACAGAGGCTTTGGAATCCGCATCTGCTGGAATCCAGCTCTGGCACCCACTGTTCTTTGATCTTTGTCATGCCCTTTCACCTCTCTGAACCTGAGTCCCCACATCTGTGAAAGTGTGAATGATCGTGCCCTCCCTACAGGAAGATAGGCTCCTGGTATGTGGTAGCTGGTACTGAAATAAATGCTCACACTTTCCCTTATAATTTCTTGCCTGCCCGTGAGAGCATAACTATGGAATGTAACCTTAATTCAACTAATGCTTGTTTTTAGAAACTGGCAAGGTGTTTACCTGGGGCCGAGCGGACTATGGTCAACTAGGGAGGAAGTTGGCATCTCATGAAGACTGGAAACTACAGAATCAGGATTCATCACGCCCCTGCTCAGGACCTCAGAAGAGCTTGCCTTCCTCTCTGCATTGCTTAACAGGAGCAGCGGAGGTAGGAAGCGACTTTCCACAGAAGTGATGCATCTGTTTTCCTTGTCTTGTGTTGCAGTGGTGACTGTGGGCCGACTGTGTGCTTCTAGTAGAGGCATTGTGGTGGGTTCCACGCGGGACTCTGAAGGTGTCCTTGCCTCAAGTTGCTTGGGGTTCAGTATGGTAGGAAAGGGAGGGACCTGGGTGACTGTGCTGCAAGGCAGACTGGGTGTAACTCCTTTAGAGAGATTGCAAGTACTCCGGGTCCACTTCAGAGAGTGAGAGATGGATTCGGACTCTGGGGATTGGCTTAGGCCAGTGTCATGGAGGATTGGTAGGACTCGAGCAAGCAGCCGTAGAGAGAAGAGGACTTTCAGGTAGGCGCGATGGCTGGAATGGGGTTATAGGGGTAGGAAAGTGTTTGGGGTACCATGGCGGTTCAGTTTGGCTAGAGCTTGAGCTTTCTGGGGGGGCAAATATGAGGTAGTATCAGAAAGACAGGTTGGAACCTGATCAAGGGGGCCTTTATAACTGAGCTAAGTATTCTGTACTTCTGTTTATATTTCCCAGTGTGCAAAATATTGTAGTTCAGTTCCTTATTCAAGCCCCTTTAATTCCCTGAAATGTCTTGAATTTCTACATTTAAGGTAGGAGTCTTAATTTCTCCAGGGTGTGTGTTTCTGTTACTAAATTTTACTTTACTGCTGGCCTTAAAAAAAAGGAAAGGCTAGGTTTTTTGAGAAGAATGAGGAAGGCCACGTAGGAAATGTGCCTCTGAACTCAAGTTGGCTTAATGAAGGAATTCAGTCTTCATTCAGTCTGTCAAAAAAATTAATAAGCTAGCGAGACTTCTGTAATTAGCATCAGACTAATTACAACCCTCTTCATACCTACAGGGCTTCCCTTCCCCTGGGGCCTGCCTGGCCTCCTCCTTCCGGGTATGTAGGACGGTTCTCAACTTCTGCTTCACATCCCAGACCTGCTCCTCCTGGGCCTTTCCTTAGTGCTAGGGTTAAGTCTGGTTGTCTTTCTCAATCTCTCTTTATTTAATTGAAAATGCACTCATTAAACAAAACCACAAAGGCGATTTAGACATGGTACTGATGATGATGACGATCGTGATAATAATAATAACAGTAAAACCATCCCTAATCTTAACCACCCTCATAACTGCATTCCTTTTTGCATATACACACGTATCTCCTTTACAAATTTGTAGTGATAGCATTAATGATGTTTTGTAGTCAGTCTTCATTTAGTTGATCACAGATACTTTGCTTTATTTCTTTCTGATCTCGAAGGTCATTTAAAATGAGCCATAGAACATTGTGTGAGTCAGAGGTTCTGGGATTTTCCAAACCATTCTTTGAATGTTGAACATTTATCTGATTTGCTCTTTTTTGTTGCTGTGGTGGACACTGCAGTGAGTACCCTTTTGGACTGTTTCTTTCAGATACAGTCTTGGGGATGAAATTGCAGGGGCAAAGGCCGTGAACATATTTATGACTTTTGCTGTATTTCTCTAGATTCTGTTTGAGAGAAGTTGACTCCCCCAGCAGCGTGTGAGGGAATGCACTATTTTAGCTAGCGTTGTCTGCTTAGCCAGTGAAGGTGCTGAGAGCTTGGTGTACTGAGTGCTTTAGAGCCTTTACTCTTCTTTGTCTTTCTCAGAACATGTAGGACTTTGTGGGCAGGTAGCATAGCAGAGGCCCAGAGGCTTCATGGCTTTTTGGAGTCTCTGGTTTCCCTGGCAAGATGAGGATCATAATGCCTACCACAAAATATCATCAATGAGGACTGCACACAGGGTTCCTGACATGCGGCAGGCCCTCGGTAACTGTTGGGCCCTTTGTCTTCTTTGCGTTTTAACACCGTGGGGTGGCCATCGTGTGTGACACTGTGACAGATATGGCCAGGGCACACATACATCTTAAGAGGCTGGCACTGAGGTGACTTTTGTTTAGTTTCTTAGCATTTCTTAGTGGGGGCTCTCTGAGGAGCTGGCTTGAGCCCTGAGCCTTCAGGCAGCTTCATGTTAGTGCTCCCTCCATCTCTGCTCCAATCTCTGGGATGCTGGTGTGTGTACTTGCCAGTCTCCCTGTGGTTTCAAACCCCAGGCTATCTCCTTTTGGTAAATTTGGCCTGGGGTCTATCCCTGCCGTCGATGTTCCGGTCTGACTTGTCAGGCATCTATTTGCCTGAGGCTCAGAGCCAGGCTAGTGGGCAACTCTAAGCTGCTAAGAGTGGATTCACCTTGGAAAAGATAAAAAGCCCTACTAAGTTAGGTGTTGCCCTGGCAGGGGCTTGGCCAGGGAGGTCCAGGGACACCTGGGGAACAGGAACAGCCTTGAACTAAGCCAGTGATTCCTGACCTCCAAGGAATTGAGTGTTGCCCTCTTTCGTGTCCCAGGGATAAGCAGAGTGAGGAGCGAGGTGTCTGGGATCCAGAGCGACAGCCACACAGAAGGGGGAAGCACAGGTGGTATAACCATCCCTTTTTGTGAACCAAAGAAAACAAATAAGCACAATGTGACTTGGTGGCATATCATACTAAAAACTTTACATGTATTTCATCTTCACAATAAAACTGGGTGCAGATGTTATAATCGCTGTTTTATGAGTAGGGACACTCAGGCTCAGGAAGGGTAAGTCACTGGCCCCAGATCACATAGTGGTAAACAGTGGGGCTGGGACTTGAACTTGAAGTATTTGCATCTGTCCTTTTGCATATGTATCCTAACTTGGATAAAAGTTCTGGGACTCTGGGAGGCAGAGTCTCTGATCCCCTGAGAATCTCAAGTCTTTCTTTGGAGCCATGTCTCATCTCTAGCCTGAGAAAACTTTGAGATTATAGCCCTGGCAGGCCTTTCTTTAATGTTCTTACAGTGGTGAAGACTATGTGGTTCATGTTCTAATAGCTTGACCTTAGATACTCCGCCCCTCTAGGCACTCCTGGAAAATTCCAGGGGTAGCAGAGTAATCGGGATTAATCCCCCACATGTACATATCCGGGCAGAGCGTGTATGAACCACAGCAGCTCTCCTGGCTCCAGGTGGGGCTACCATCTACACATTTCCTACGGAACCTTGGCTTGAAACTCTGCCCAAAGGTGGAAACCTGTATTTCACAGTGGGGCAGAAGTGCTTGTGCTCACTTAGTGGGTATGTTGGGCCTCCTTAGGATTCTGAAGCAGCTGGAGCCGGGCACCCATTATGTGCGTGGGAGCATCAGAAGACCTGTTTGAGCAAAGGCAAACAGCCTCTGGGGGGATGAGTATTGGGAGTCAGAAGACCTGGCTTCTGGCTTTGCTTCTGCCTGGATGGAGTGCATTTGAGCAAGCCCCTTTTCCTCCTGTACCCTTAGTTCCCCCAGATGTAGGTGGGGGATGTTAGACCAGGTTTCTTACAGATGTTTCTTACAGATCTAAGAGTCCCTTCCATACCTGATTCTTATTTTATGGAAATGATCACTACATAAAGTTATGATGACTATAATCCTGCGCCTGGAGTCCCTCAGGGTCATAGCCAAGGTCACTGGACCCCTAGCTGCTGGCTCAACTTTGGCAGACTTGGGCAGTTTAACTAATCCAGAGGCTCCAGGCTTCGGTACCACTTGAGCCTTGCTCTGTCTCTTTGCCTTGGCTCTGTTCTCTGCCCTTGTTCCTTGTCCCCTGGGCTTCCTGTTCCAGTTTAGGTCATTGGGATTTAGTGTGATGCTGCTGCCTGGTCCCCCCAGGACTTGCAGTTCAGCTTTGATTGCTGTCCCTGTGGCTGTGACCTTATTGCCAGGGGCAGGCAGATCTCCATGACAATACTTCCTGGGTTCCCCACCTGCCACCCCCTCGGCGGGCTCTGTGTGTGCTGTCCCACTTTTCCTGCTTTCCTCACTTTACCTCCACCTCAGCTTTGGGATCTTGCCTATTCCATAGTCAACCCAGTAAACATTGGTTGACACCTGTCACAGTGCCTGCACTGACCACACAGCGGGGGATGTGGAGGGAAGGGTGGATACAAAGATAAAGAATCCACGTCTGTGCCCTGGAAGAACTTCCAGATTTGTAAATAAATCCTTACTTTGCAGAATGGATGTGCTATGAGGGTATGTACAAAAGGCCAAGCAAACAGGGGGGGATAGGGTGTTTTACACTGAAGACACCCATGAACGGAAATGTTATTTGAGTTGGGTTCTTAAAAACAAGGAGGAGTTTGGCAGAGGGAGAAGGACATTCCAGCAGAGGGGACAGCATGAACAGAAGCTGTGAGTCTAGATCTGCTCTAGCTCCTGGGCCGCTCAGGATGCTTGCCTGTTCCCATGGGCTAGCCTCGTTTTGTGGTCTCAAGGCCCGTCTGGCCTGCCCTGTCCCTGCTGTCCCTCTTTCTGATAGGATTACTGTCTGAAGGAAAATAACTTGCATGTTCCTTATCTCATTTGCTGCCAGCATGAACCTTTGAAATAGGCCAGACTGGGAATGATTATCCTCCTTTATCAGCTGAGGAAACTGAGGCCCAGAGAGGCTAGGTAGGAATTAGGAGAAGGCCCCAGACAAACAGCCCGATTTCCAGGATTTCTGAGGGCCTTGCTCTGGGCTCAGTCTGCAGCCATGGGCCTGAGTCATGTTCCTGGTTTAAATTCTGCCCACGTCTGGTTGAGGAGCACCAAATCCCAGTCAAGGAGCTCAGTGCACATGTGCACATGTATGTGCACATACACACACACACACACACACACACAGCCCTCGCAGCAGGAGCAGGAAACGTGGAAATAAACCAGAGTTGAACCAAGGATTGGGTACTTGTTAAGCTCCAAAGCCATCAACCCTGACGTTGCTGCAGAACTGGAAATGTTTGTCGGAGGGCCTACCTGTGCACTGGGTCTGGGTGAGAGCTGTCAGAATGAGTGGGAAAGCAGCTATTTTTAGTCTGCAGAGTCACTCACTCGGCTGTGCTAGCTGAGGTTTGAGCCAGTCCCCTACGCTTTCCACAGGGTTATTTCAGAAGGAGAAATACCATTCGAATGCTGTGTAGAACCCATTAACGAACCTGGAAGTTTCCAGGGCGTCTTT
This sequence comes from Spilogale gracilis, assembly GCA_004023965.1. Taxonomy (NCBI): domain Eukaryota; kingdom Metazoa; phylum Chordata; class Mammalia; order Carnivora; family Mephitidae; genus Spilogale; species Spilogale gracilis. The sequence continues at coordinate 25,317 of PITA01009807.1, forward strand.
GTGCTGCAGCTCCCCCGGAAGGCTGCCCTTCCTGAATGACCTTCCTCCTTTCCTATATTTAATGCATTTCTAATTTTAAGTTTGTGTCAAGACTGTGGGACTTCGGTGCCCTAAATAACACCGAAATTTACCACCAGCAATCAGCTGAATCCGGAGGGCTCTGACAGAATTGAACACAACCCGAAAAAGCATCCCCAAGTAGCTCTCCGGTAAGTAATCGCTTTCGTCAGCGCCGTTCATAGGGGAGCATGAGGTCTGGGAGACCGTGCAGCTCCCAAGGCCCAGACCTTCCAGGTGCAGCAGGCTTTAGAGGCCTCCCCAAGGTGGGGAGCAGTGTTAATGCAATGATGGTTCGATGGTTCGGTTGGGAGGTGAGAACAGTGGCACTTCTGTGTGCCCCTGCTGACCTGACGGGGGGAGTCATCACATAGACAAACGTCAGAGCCGCGGTCCGGCTTTGTCTGTGGGAACACTCAGAAGAGAGAAGGGAGCCACCAGCTAGGGCTGTTTCATTTGAAAGGGATGGTAAAGGATATGACACAGCAAGCACTTTACTGTCTGCTGTTCTCTTATTTATTTGTATTCACGCATGAAAATATTGGATCTGGGAGTGCAGGAGCCTTGTCTTTCTCCTCTAAAGCTGTGTTCCCAGGGTCTAGAACAGCTCCCAGCACCTCGTGGGTGCTCAGTGGATATTGCTGACTGAATAAGTGAAAACAGAGCGAAAGAAGGGGTTTCAAGGATACACGACCCGACCCTCTTCAGGTCCTCTGTGCTCGTCCCCTATAGTCTGCGTTTCCCCAGGCCCGGGCCGGTGTGGGAATAGGCATTTGCGTGTTTTCAGGCATTTGGGCAGCATGTGTCCTGTGGAGCCAGAGAACAGAGTGTCTGACCCTGTAATAGATTTGAACAACCCAGAAGTTTCTTACAGAATCTGCTCAGGGTGAGGCTTATCGTCCTTTGGGGCTTCATAGTTTACCAAGTGCGGCCATGCACGTGCACCTTCGGTTGTCTTGTTAACTCCAGCAGGTGCTTACGTATGCATATCTGTCCAGCACCACATTAGGCGAATGCGGGGAGCAGGGAAGGGTGCTGAGTTCCTGTCTTAGGAGCTTGTGGGCTAGTGATCGAGCTAAGATCAGTTCATTACAGGACAACCTGAATGTGATAAATGTAAGAGTCTGACAACAATCCCATCCCAGCCCATGTCTCTGGGGACCTTTTCTTTCTTGCATTTTCAGCCCCTCTGGTTCTGTTAGATCCTGCAGGGTTGGGGTGGGGGGTGGTTGGGGTGGGAGGTGGTGACTGGAAAGACTTCCTAAATTGGAAGCTTTGACATTAAATTATTTCTCAAGGGAGCTAATGCAAAATAACAGGGAATCTTGGCAAGAACTTGCATTAGGAGGAAAGAGCAGCCAGATAGAGACTGTGTATCGACAAGAGAGGGAGAAAGCAAGCCAGGAACTGCAGTGTTCTCAGAAGCAAAGGAAATTTCAACAAGGAGGTCAGGGAGGTCGGAGGCTGAGAAAAGACGGCTGGGAGGTTGTGGTGACACCTCTGAGAGGCTCGAGCTGGGACACAGGGGCTGAGGGGGTGGTGAGAAGTGCAGGCTGCCGGTGTGAACAACCTTGCCAGAAGATTCAGTGGCCAAAGGAGGATGAGAGAACAAGTTCAGCAACTGGGAGGAGAGCTTGTTTCGAGTTAGTTTTGTGAGTGGGGAAACTAGAGTGTGTGTGAAGGCCAAAGGAAGGGATGAGTGTGAGAGAGTGAGAGAGTGAGCCTCAGCTGTGAGCAGAGATGCAGGAGGCCGGGGGCACAGCTGGAGCAAGGCACCTGAGGAGATGAGAGAGACTTGGAGTCGAACAAGACACAAGGACACTTTCTTGTAGCACAGGAGTCAAGAAAAAAGGGGACATATGAAGATGGAGAAGAGAATTTTTGAGGTGGAGAAAAGAAATGCTTTCATCGAAGTGTGTATATATCTTTTGTGTTATGTTTATTTATTCAGTAAATGTTTACTGCATCCCGGTGTGGGCCATGTACAGCACCAGGTGCCAAGAGTTCACAGAGCAAACACCAAGGGGTCACACGGTATTTACTAGTGCTACAGTAATTATTCATCTGTCCATCTCTAAATCAAACACTGAGTTCTTTGAGCACAGACACTGTCTTATTCCTGTATATGTAATGAGGGCTCGGCTTAGTCCCCACAAGGCATTGGTGTGAGTGTGCTGAGATAGGGCGAGGGCCCCTGATAGGCGGCTTCAGTCGTCCGTGCTAGACTGAAAGCCAGATAGCTGGTGTGATGAGGTTAATATGGGGAGGCCTCTGAGCAGGGAGGAGTTGGCTTTACTTGGTAGTGAGTCCACCCAGCACAGTCTGGCAACTGCCCGGAAATGGCAGAAGAAAGGCATCATTATTGGCTCTGACCCCTCAGTGGTGGGCAGGGCAGTGGTGGCTGCCCTCATTTGAGGGGCGAGGGGCAGGAGTTCCGAGAGAAAGCTGTCATGAGCTCCGGGTCACGCAGCACATGGCGACACGGTGCCGGGGCTGGAACCCACGCTCAGAGACCTCATTCTCACTGCCAGCCCTGTCCACCGACAGCTTCCTCTTGGGACAGTTCTGACACCAGTGTGGCCTTGGGCTCTGGCTCTCACTAGGTAGTAGTTGGGTCTGATAGGGACCCGATGGCCCTCTCCAGACTCGCAGTCTGGGTCGGTGTCTTCTGAGAGCAGCAGGAGGAAGAGGATAGCCTCAGCAAGGACCGGGGCAGTGAAGTTAACCCACGACTGTGGGAAACCATAGTGCTTGCTGCAGGGGCAGCCTTGAATGTGGAGTGAGACCTGGATTGGAATTTCTGCTCTGTCACCCACAATCCATGTGATCTTGGGTCAGTCAGACCTCTCCAAAGTGGGAGTAATATCTGCTTTATCTTGCCCGCAGGATTATTGAAATACACAAATACGATAGAGAAGGGTTTTTGTAAACTCTCAAGTGCTGTACAGATGTTATTGGGTTTGTGTTCTGTGCTTCGGATATGGGTTTTGTGGTAAGTATGGGTCAGAGCTCCTCTTCTGTCTTTAATAACTTGAGATCTTCGAAGCTACACAGAACTATCCTGGATCTTCTGATAAACACTTCTTAGAGTCAGAACCAGCGAACAGAGTGGAGGCCAGAGGTTTGGTAATCCAGGCCAGCCTCCATGCAGTGCCACAGAGTGTGGATTCTTGTCGAGGTTAGCCATCAGTGTTGACAGCAGGGATGCTTCTGGCTTGCTTTCTCCCCGTTGCAGAGGAAATTCATCAGCACTGATTTCAAGTCCCAGTGACCTCACATGTCACCATCGTGCTCTGCAGCATGACAGCTGCCCCTGGCTGCACCCACGGTCACTCCAGAGCTGACCAGCTGTCTTTTGTTGCATTTGACCTTGAAAACCGGACTGTCCCAGGGTTGAAGTAAAACATGCGAGGTTTAGAGTGAAAATAGAAGCCAGTGAGAGTTTCAGGGAAGCTGCGGTGGTTTGATGGGAAAAGTGTGAGCTCTGTGAGGGCCGGTTGGCTGGGGGACCAAGGTGGCCTCCGTCTCTGCCACCATCCCTCTAGTTTGGACCCCCCATTATCTACCACCTAATTTCAGTGGCTGTCTCTCAAGTGAGAACTCCTTGTCTCTAGTTTGGTCTCATCCCAGCTGCCTGCACCCAGCTGCCGGAATGATATACTAAAATATAAATCTGATTTTGTGATGCCCTTACCTTTTTTTTTTAAGGCTCTTAGAAAATACAGAAAAAAAAATCACTTCCATAATAAACATTTATTGGAAACCTATTGTGTAGAAGAAACTCAGCTAGACCTTTTGGATATGGAGAAAGATAAGACCCAGTCTCTGCCCTCGAGGGGAAGGAGAAACAGTCCGTAATCCCCGCGGCCAGTGTGCAAAGAAGGGGTTATTGGAGCATAAGTTCCAGGGTTGCTGTTGGCCTTGTTCACCGCGGTATCTCCATCATCTTGATTAGTGGCCAACACATAGTAGGTGCTCAGCAAATCATTGTTACAGGGTTGAATGTGTGCCCTTACTTTTCAAGGGCTTTCCAACCAGGATGAAGTCCAAAATCTCCACAACTTGACGTAAGAAGCTCTTCTTGATCCTGCCCCTGTCAGAATATCCAGCCTCACCTTCTCCCAGGCTCTCCCTTGCATTCTGCATTTCATCTGTCCTGAACCAACAGAATTATCATGTCGTTTGGTACGTCTGAGTCTTTGCACAGGCTCTTTATTCTGTGTCCCTTTGCCCTTGCTGCTTTGGACAATTGCTACTCATCCCCCAGTGGGTAACAAAGGCCGTGTCTTACATTCTCAGTATTCCTGCTGTCCAGTCTAACAGACCTGCTTCTTTTGTCCTTCTGGATTGAGTTTTTCTTTGCTTAGTGTCATTACCCACTTTCCTTGACTCTGTCAAGCTGCTGTTCCTGAAGCTCTTTTCCACCCTCCATTTACCTTCCTCGTCCCTGAGCCCTCTTGAGATTCCGGATCTGGAGTTGATTGTGTGCCGGCTGATGAACCCTGACCTTCCTTTTGTCTTTCTGTAGTGCCTTCTCCCTCCACACCAGCCCCATCCAGGTAGCTGGACCTCTGTGCCAGTTCTGCTTATACATGGACTCTGTACTCTGAGTAGGGCATGGGTTTTGCCATTCTCATTACGCAGGGACTGCATGCTGTGTCCTGGACCCTAAGCACTGTTCAGGACCTTGTTCTGAACTTGATTCCTCAGTAAAATGCCATGTGCTTGATTCAGAGGGTTGCTGCTACTCGGAGCTTCCTGCTTGGAGGCGCTTTTTGGTATTGGCACTGGCCCAAATCAGTTCTCTCTCTGCCGTGCCCCTTTGGGTACTTTATATTGGATGGCTGTTTTAGGAGCCGGCCCCATAGTCATGCCTCTTTCCAAAGGTTATTCCCATCAAGTTGTAGCCTCTTCTTGGCCTACGGTGTCCTGAGCCACTGGAGGCCTTGCCTGGTAGGCACCCCTTATTTGAGGTGGATAAAGAGAAAACAGTGTCATGTCATTTCCAAGGAAGCAAAACTAGGCCATTCTGTTGGGATGTGGCCCTTAGAACCCCAGGGCCCCCATTGGTGGAGGGACCACAGAATTAGGATGAGAGAGGGAAGTTAGTCTTTGTCTGATTACCTAACTCCCTTTTGTAGTGCAGTGGCTCTCTCTGTAGGAGCACTGTCAGCAGTGGTGGGGACCTCCTGTACCTTCAGATGACTGTTTGGAAGGGAGCTCTTGTCCCTGAACGCGTGGTATCAGCCAGCACTGGGGAAGACTGACTGTGGGGAGCAGAAGAAGAAGAAATCAGAGTTATCTTTGCAAAAGGAGCAGCTGCTATGACAATCAATTGTGAAGCTTTTGGCTTTTCATAGAGGCCCGAAGTAGAAGGGAAAAGGGAAGCAGGAGGCAGAGTGGGAGCCTGCTTGCAGGCAGCGGGAGGCTGCATGTCGCTCCCGTGGGGACCTTGCCACATGCCACTTCAGGAGACCCAGCTGGCTGGGTACGTTTGCTCACGGCCGCTGAACAAAATGTAGGTCGGGTAGCCAGCACCCCCAAGATTGTGTGAGGAACGTTCCTTACTCCAAAATGGTGATTTTGTCATTCTTGAGGATCTTCTTTGTGGTTTTATTTCCACGTGGTTCCTTTTGAGTGAGTTTTTTTTTTTTTTTTAAATTAATAGCCTGGAGCATGCATATCATTTGAAGATAGAGTATGTATCAAGGAACAACAAACAGGAGAAGGACTTGGAAGAATGAAGAGACTTAATGTTGGGGTTTCATTCTTAGACAATCTGCTTTACTTCTCTGAGCCTCAGATTTGATGTCTGTATATTAATACTTACTTGGCCTACCTCTCCAAGTTGTTGTCAAAATGGTGTTGTGAATGTGAAAGCATTTTGTAAACTATGAAGCAATAAACATAATTAGTAGATTTCTTTGTCATGTACAACCTTCTCTGGGTTTTCAGGAAACTTTGATTTCTTATAGCTCTTTTATTATTATTTTTTTAAATTAACAGATAATGTATTATTTGTTTCAGGGGTACAGGTCTGTGATTCATCAGTCTTACACAACTCACAGCACTCACCATAGCACATACCCTCCACAGTTTCCATAACCCAGCAACCCCATTCCTCCCCCTGCTCTCCCCTCCAGCAATCCTTAGTTTGTTTCCTAAGATTAAGAGTCTCTTACGGTTTGTCTCCCTCCCTTCTCCCATTTTGTTTCATTTTGGAAATTGTTATCTGTTATCATAGAGCTGGAATTTGATGTGACTCATTTCCATGATTCTTGTGTTCCTCTTAACCCATCAGTATTTGCTGAGTACCCAGGATGCTTTTAAGTTGTGGACTTGGAATATGACAATAGGGAGGATACAGGGTCCTAAAGCTTTCTAAATGGGATGTGACTGATAGTATAAATCTCTTACAGGTAAGACCTGAGGAGTTGTGACCAGAGAGATCTAGAGACGATGTCAGGGAAGAGTTGTTGGCTGAATCCCTTGAGTCTTTGGGAAACCTTCTGCGAGCAGATGACATTTAAAAGCTGGACCAGACTGAGTTTGGTGGTTGAAAAGATTCTTTTTAGGCTCCTGAAGGGTCCATGGAAAGAGGCTGGTTCTTTCTGAGGTGCTAAACCTGAGGATGGTGTTGGTAGGCTTGAATGGCCAGTTAATTGGGAGCAACAGGAATGGGATTTTTTAGAAATAATAATGATAGCTCCTATATGTCAATCATTGACTGTGTACCATGTATGGTGCTTAGCATTGTTTAATGATCACTTTCAGTTCCTACCAACGCCAGTGAAGCATAGACGGTTTTTTAATAAAATTAATTAATTAATTAGACAGAGAAAGAGAGAAAGCACACAAGCAGGGAGAGCTGCAGGCAGAGAGGAGGGAGAAGCAGGCTCCCTGCTGAGCAGGGAGCCCGATGTGGGACTGGATCCCAGGAACCCGGGATCATGGCCTGAGCCGAAGGCAGACATTTAACCGACTGAGCCACCCAGGTGCCCTACGGTTTTATCCCTGTTTTGTAGGTGAGGAAACTGAAACTTGGTGAAGTAACTTGTCCCAGGACTCAACTAGGGAACAGAGCTAACATGGTGGCAGAGCTGTGGTTAGAGGACACAGCGGTGCCTGGATGGTGGCTTACTAGGGCTGGAGGACAAAGAGGTGACTGTGCATGGTGCTCACCCCCCTGGCGCCGGAAGAGGTGGGGCCTGTGACAGCTCATTCTTGTCTCTTTGGGGCTGAGGCACAGGCTAGGACAGGTGCACAGAACTGCTGAGTGACTTTCGTTCCTCAGAAACTGCCACTTTAAAGCTGGGACAATGCAGTATGCCTTTGAAGAGCTGAGAAAAGATGTTGTAATTCCTTGTGGTCCCTTCTTGGGCTTCTGTTTCCATTCAGAGTGGCAGCAAGGATGTGTTTCAGGGTATCCCAACCCCAGCTCCCTTACCTGCAGATCCCAGTTGTACCACTTCCCAAGGCTCAGATTAGACTTTACCCAGCTGAAGTGTTGGTGGACAATTCCAGTTGCCATTTCAAATAGAATCTCCTCAAGGACAGATACTGTGTCTTGCTGGCAGCCGTTATCATTCGGGCACGGCATAGTGCCTGTCACAAGGCACATGGTTAGGATTTGTTGTGGAATTGAGTGGAAACCTCTTCTCACTTAGAGTCCGAGTCATTTGTTGCTATTTGACTTTTCTCTAGTATCTGATCGCATCATGTGTGGTGGCCTTCCAGAGGAGAGCGTGTGGTGCTGCAGAGTGGACATTGTATTTTGGGATTGTTTTGGATCTCACGCCCTGCTGGGCAGGGGGCGAAGGGCTAGGGCACACAGGAGGGACCTGGAGAAGCCTTGGGGAGAGCTCCACCCACCCTGAAGCCAGCTTGGAGAGGACTGTGGTGGGATCACTGTGTTGGTAGCTAACAGAATTGTGATATATTTTTTGGAGGGAGAAGAACAAAAACAGAATGCTGACTCCTCCAGTTGCCTCAGCACGAGGGTTATAGAAACATAAACATCTTCCTCCGTCTGCAGGGCTCCATCCCGCAGATGCCTTTTTAGAGGTAAGAACACAGAGACATGCAAATGGTACATTTCCCTTTGCACCCTTCAAGGTGAAATTTCTGCTACTGCATGGGGACTCGGAGGAGCAGTTCTGTAGTTGCCGCTGTACAATGCATTTATCATTCTGCTCCCTTGGCACATTTCGCCAAGCTGCATAATTTCCCTGTTCCTTCCTACACTCCCCAGCTCTGTGACGATGATGCATCTGGTGGCCAAAGCCTCCCTGATCAGCTTGTGGTATAGTGGAAAGAGCAGTGTATTAGCTAATGATGACAGCAGGTGGCATTCACCAAGTCCCAGTGGGGTGCCAGGTTTTCTGCCAAGTGCTCTCAAGACATCATCTCTTTAATCTTCGTGACAACCCAGCAGGGTTGGGATTATTCTTCCTCAGTTTGCAGATGATGAGAGTGAGACTCGGGGGTGGTTACTTGTCCAAGGCTACGTGGCTAATAAGTGACAGATCCTACTGCAAGGCCTATGCTATGAAATACCAGGGTTTCATGTTGAACTCTAATGTGAACTCACTGTGGCACCTGGGGCCAGAGACTCTGCTTCCCTGGGCTTCAGTTTCCTATTCTGTCTGATGTGAATCAGTTCCAAGGGTCTTCCAAAGCACTAAGCCCAGTCCCGTTCTGATTTGGTTAGCACTCTTACCTGTCTGGATTTCTTTTAGCTTTGAATTTTTGTTTTGTTTTATAGTGGAAGGCTAGCCGCTATTTATTCATCCCTCAGCAATAACGTTAATATCAGGCAATTAAGAATATACAGAGTGTAAAATAGTATGGGTCAGTACTGTCCAGTAAAACTTTCTATTATAATCGAAATGGTCTGTATCAGTCCAGTATAGTAGCTGATAACCACATGTGGCTACTGAGCACTTGAAATGTGGCTAGTGTGACAGAGGAACTGAATTTTACATTTTATTTGATTTTAATTCAAATTTGAATGGTCATATATACGTAGCTACCATATTGGACAGTACAGGTATAAATAGTATAATAGTATGAAACTAAATAGTATAGATTCTTCCATTCCCATCTCATCTTTAATTTGTCTCCTGTATTCAACTAAGACTTTTGATTTCCATGGTTAATTTTTCTAGAGGCTTAATACCTAATATATTGTTACATTTGCATCATGCTTTCAGGTTTTAGCAATTCAAACAGACAATAATTGCATCTTTTTTCTCCTGCCTATGAGACAAATAGAAAAGGTGGATAGTGCTATGTGCATTTCTCAGATTAGAAAACTGAGGCATAGAGCAGTTAAATATGCTACTAGGAGCTGAGTAAATACTTTTTGTATGTATAAGTAATGTACCTAAAGCCATCTTTGGAATTGGAGACCAGGACTGGAAACTTAGGTCTTTTGATTCCTGGCCAGAGTTTCCTTTATTTTTCCTATCGCTAGTGTGCCAAGCATAGTGTTAGAGAAACTTGGCCCATTAAAGGCAATTCTTTTAATGTTAGAGGTGGACTTTTTCTTTTCATTTGATACCTTTCTGTACTATTTGATTTTTAAACTCCACATCGGTATCACTTAATAATAACAATAATAGATATTTGGGGAAAGTACATGAAATGCTGTGAGGCTACATAATGGAACTGTGCCTATTTTGTAGGTATGAGAACTGTCATGCTAAAGACACGTGTGCTTTTCAGGTGGGATCTGTGGTCAGAAAGGGATTAAATTCCATCTTGATTCCATTTCTGGTTTTGGTGGAGTAGTTTTTTTGGACCAACCCTCCCACAGAAAACAACTGTAAACTCAGAGAAAATATAAAGAAGAACCAGCTGAAGGAACTGGAGAGTGACCAAAAGCAGGCCCATTCTTCACGAATATTAAGGTACTGAAGGTTGAGGAAAGATTGAGGAATAGTTCCAGATCCAAAGGACTCCAAAGAGACTGCAACTAAATGAAATGTATGGATCATTTTGCTGTAAAGGATATTACAGGAACAATTGGTAAAACCTAAGTGGAGTCTGAAGTTTTATTGGTGGTTACATACCAGTGTTAACTTTTTAGTTTTGTGGTTGAATTGTTGCTATGTAGACAGCGTTGACGGTTTGGTTGACAAATACTCTAATGTATTTTGGAGTGGTAGAGCACCAGGTTGCCAAATTCCTCAAAGGTAGTTCAGGAAAAAATGGAGAAAAAGAGGGAAGGCAATATAGGGCAAAGATGGTAAGTGGTAATATTTGGGAAGTATGAATAAAGAGTAAAGGAGTTCTTCATATAGTTCTTACAACTTTTCTCTGAATTTATTTCAAAATGAAAAGATTTTTTAAAACTTCTTAGTGAATGATAATAAAAATAGAACACATCAACGTGGGATATAGCTAAAGCAGTGTTTTGAGGGAAGTTTATGTCTTTAAATGCATATGTTAGAAAAGAAGTAGGGGCAAAATTTAATGACTTCATGTTCCATTTTTAGAAGCTGAAAAAGGAAAAGTAAATGCCAAATAAGTAGAAAGAAGGAGATAATAAAGGTAAGAGCAGAAGTTAATGAAATAGAAAGCAGACAAAAATAGAGAAAAATAACAACACCAAAAGCAATTCTTTGAAAATCTCAACAAAATTGATGAAACCCTTAGCGGGATGGATAAAGAAAAAGAGAAAGAGATCACAAAATACCGGTATCCAGTGATGAAAGTCACTATCACTACAGATTCTACACACATTAAAGGATACTAAAGAAATACTCTGAACAGTATTGGGCCAATAAATTTGGCAAATTAGATGAAATGGGTGAATTTTCTGAAAAAGAAAAAAAATGTAGCTTACCAAAACTAATACAGGATGAAATAGAAAATCTGAACAACTGTATACTTATTAAAAAAAATCAATTCATTATCGAAAACTTTCCCACAAAGAACCTTCTAGGCCTACATGGTTTGACTGGTAATTTTTTTATCAGATATTTAAAGGAAAAACACAGTTTTTACACAAACTCTTTCAGAAAATAGAGGAAGAGGAGCGAACATTTCCCAACTCATTTTGTGAAGTCAGCATAGTTCTGATACCACAACCCAACAAAGATATTACAAAAAAAGAAAATTATAGGCTAGACTCTCTCATAAACATAGACACAAAAGTCTTTAAGAAAATATTAGCAAATCAAATCTGGCAGTATATAAAAAGGATAATTCATCCATGATGAAGCTGTGTTGTCCCAGGAATGAAAACTTACTTTAACATTTGGAGAAGAAAATGTAACTCTCCATACTAACAAAATAAAGAAGCAAAATCATATAATCATTTTAATTGATGCAGAAAAAACAGTGAGAAAATCGCAATGTGATATCACTCTATATTTCTTAGGTATAAGACAATAAGACAAGAGATAACAAATGTTGACAGGGGTGTGGAGAAAGGGAAACAAACCCTTGTACACAATTAGTGGGAATGTGAATTGATACATATATTATGGAAACCATGAAGTTTCCTCAAAAACTTAAAAATTAAAATAAAAAATGGAACTGCCATATCCAGCAATCCCACTTCTGGGTATATATCCAAAGGAAATGAAATTATTATCTTTTTTAAAAAAAATATTTTATTTATTTATCTGACAGAGAGACGCAGTGAGAGAGGGAACACGAGCAGGGGAAGTGGGAAAGGGAGAAGCAGGGTTCTCCCTGAGCAGGGAGCCCGATGCAGGGCTCAGTCCCAGGATCCTGCGATCGTGACCTGAGCCAGAGGTGGATGCTTAATGACTGAGCCATCCGGGCGCCCCTGAAATCAGTATCTTTAAGAGATACCAGCATGTCCATGTTTATTGCAGCATTATTCACAGTAGCTAAGATATGATGGATGAATGGATAAATAAAATGCCTCTCTCTCTCTCTGTCATACACACACAGAAGAATATTATCCATCCTTAAAAAGAGGAAACCCTGACATTTGTGACAATATGGATGAACCTGGAGGACATTATGCTAAGTGAAATAAGCCAAATACAAAAAGGCAGATATTGCATGATCTCATTTAAATGTGGAATCTAGAAAAGTTGAACTCATAAAAGCAGAATGGTGGTTGCCATGTGGAAAAATAGGGAGTTATTGGTCAAAGGGTACAAAAGGTTCAGTTATGTGGGCTGAATAAGTTCTGGAAATTAATTATGGTATGGTGATTATAGTTAATAATACTATATTATATATTTGAAATTTGCTAGAAGTGATCTTAAGTATTCTTTTTTTTTTAAGATTTTATTTATTTGACAGAGAGAAACACAGCTAGAGAAGGAACGCAAGCAGGAGGAGTGAGAGAGGGAGAAGCAGGCTTCCTGCCGAGCAGGGAGCCGGATATGGGGCTCAATCGCGGGTCTCTGGGACCATGACCTGAGCCGAAGACAGTTGCCTAACCAACTAAGCCACCCATGTTCCCCGATCTTAAGTATTCTTTCTAAGCACACACACAAATAGTGAGATGAAGTTATGGATGTGTTAATTAGTTTGATTGTGTTAATCATTTCACAGTGTATGTGTATATCATTAATATATACAATTTTATTCATCAATTATACCTCAGTAAAGCTGGAAAAAATTTGACATTCAATTTTCCATGTGATAAAAAACTTTTTTTTTTTTTTTTAAAGATTTTATTTATTTGACAGAGAGAAACACAGCCAGAGAGGGAACACAAGCAGAGGGACTGAGAGAGGGAGAAGCAGGCTTCCCGCGGAGCACGGAACCCGATGTGGGACTCGATCCCCAGTCTCCGGGATCATGACCTGAGCCGAAGGCAGTCGCCTAACCAACTGAGCCACCCAGGCGCCCCAAAAACTCTTTACAAATTAGAAATAGAAGGGAACTAGGGCACCTGAGTGGCTCAGTCAGTTAAGCATCCAACTCCTGAGCTCAGCTCAGGTTTTGATCTCGGGGTCATATTCAAGCCCTGTGTTGGGTTCTACATTGGGCATGGAGCCTACTTAAGAAAAAAAAAAGTGGAAGGAAACTTCTGCAATCTAATAAAGGATATTTATAAAATGCAAATGTCACAATTGTGAAAAATAGAAAATGTTTTTCCTAAGGTCAGAATAAGGCAAATATGTTTTCTCTTATCTTTTTTGTTAAACATCATACTGGATAGAGGTTCTAGTGAGTGCCGTAAAGTAAGAAAAAACAATGAAAGGCTTAACAGTCAGAAAAGAATAAGCAGGGGACACCTGGGTGGCTCAGTCGGTTAAGTGTCTGCCTTTAGCTCAGGTCATAATTTTGGGAGCCTGGGATTGAGACCCACATTGGGTTCCCTGCTTGGCGGGGAGCCTGCTTCTCTCTCTCTTCACCATCTCCTTCTGCGCTTGTGCCCTCTGTCTTACTCTCTCAAATAAATAAAGTCTTAAAAAATGAAAAGAATAAGCAAATCTGTATTTGTTCACAGATGGCATGATTTGTTAACAGAAAAATCATAAGAAATCTATAAAATAACTATGAGAACCAATAAGTGAATTTAATGCAGTACAAAGTCAACATTCAGAAATTGATTATATTTTTTATATAGCAGTAGCAAATAAGTGGAAGGTCTTTAAAATAATTTTGGGGGTACCTGGGTGGCTCAATGAGTTAAGTGTTCCTTTCTTGATGTCAGCTCAGGTCTTGATCCTGGGGTCATGAGTTCAAGCCCCATGTTGAGCTCTACACTGGGTGTGGAGCCTACTTAAAAAAGGAAATAAAAATTAAAGAAAAATAATTTGTTTTAAAATGATATTACAGGAGCTGTGGGTGGCTCCATCATTGGGCGTCTGCTTTCAGCTCGGGTCATGATCCTGGAATGCCAGGATCGAGCCCTGCATCGGGCTCCCCGCTCAGTGGGAATCCTGCTTCTCCTTCTCTCACTCCCCCTGCTTGTGTTCCCTCTCTGGCTGTGTTTCTCTCTGCCAAATAAATAAATAAAATCTTGAAAAAAAATGATATTACAAAGCATAAGATATATAGATAATAAATTTAGCAAAAGAATGTGGAAGACCCATACATAAAAAGTACAAAACAATGCTGTAAGAAGTTAAAGAAGACATGGGGCGCCTGGGCGACTGCCTTCGGCTCGGGTCATGATCCTGGAATGCCGGGATCGAGCCCTGCATCGGGCTCCCTGCTCGGTGGGAAGCCTGCTTCTCCCTCTCTCACTCCCCCTGCTTGTGTTCCCTCTCTGTCTGTGTTGCTCTCTGTCAAATAAATAAAATCTTTTTTAAAAAAAAGTTAAAGAAGACATAAATGAATGGAGAGATGTATCATGTTCATGGATTGAAAGACTCAATATTATTGTCAATTCTCCAAAAATTTATGGATTTAAAGCAATCCCATTCAAAATCCTAGATGGCTTTTTTAGGGGTAGAGATCGACAACATGTATTTGGAAATATAAAGGACCGTGTAGCAAAAGCAGTCTTGAAAAGGAATAAATTTGGAGGATTCACATTGCTGACTTGAGGAGTTGTTATAAAAGTATAGTATGTCAACATCAAAAATACATATAACTTGATTAACAAATGGACAAAAGACTTGAATAGATATTTCTTTAAAGATGATATACAGGGCGCCTGGGTGGTTCAGTTGGTTAAGCGACTGCCTTCGGCTCAGGTCACGATCCCGGAGACCTGGGATCAAGTCCCACATCGGGCTCCCTGCTCGGCGAGAAGCCTGCTTCTCCGTCTCTCAGTCCCTCTGCTTGTGTTCCCTCTCTCGATGTGTTTCTCTCTGTCAAATAATGAATAAAATCTTAAAAAAAAAAAAAAGAAAAAGAAAAGATGATATATAGGGACTCCTGGATGCCTCAGTCATTAAGTTTCTGACTCTTGGCTTAGGCTTGGGTCATGACCTCAGGGTCCTGAGATGGAGCCCCGAGTCAGGCTCCTCCATCACTGGGCAGTTTGCTTGAGATTCTCCATCTCCTCCTCCCATTTCCCCTCCCTTTCCCAACCCCCACTCACATTTTCTCTCTCAGAGAAGTAAATAAATAAATCTTAAAAAAATAAAGATGATATACAAATGCCCAGTAGCATATAAATAGGTACTCAACATCACTACTCAGTATGGGCCTGCAAATCAAAACCACAATTACATGGTGACAGATGCTAGCTACCTTTATTATAGTGGGCACTGCATGGTCGTTAGAATTGCCAAATCACTGTAGCATACATCTGAAACTAACATAACGTTATATGTCAACTATTCGTAGAAAAAACCCCAAAACTACCATGAGATATCACCTCATACTCGTTAGGATGGCTGCTGTAACAAAACCCCCAAAAACCAGTAAGTAACAAGTGTTGGCCAGGATGTAGAGAATTTGGAACCCTCGTGCACTGTTGGTGGAAATGTAAAATGGTACAGCTGCTGTGGAAAACAGTCTGGTGGCTCCTCAAAATATTAAATATAGAACTACCATATGATCCAGCAATTTTTCTTCTGGGTATATATTCCAAGGAATTGAAAGCAGAATCTTGAAGAGTATTTGTAATAACATTTCACAAGAGCTTAAAGGTAGAAGCAACCAAGTGTCCATTGACAGAAGACTGGATAAGCAAATGTGGTCTAGACATTCAGTGGGATACGATCAAGCCTGAAGAAGGAAGGAAGTTCTGATGCATGCTACCACAGGGACGAACCTTGAGGAAATTATGCTAAGTGGTATAAGCCAGTCCTAAAAGGCAAATACTGGATGCTTTCACTTATTTGAAGTACCTAGAGTAGTCAAAATCATAAAGACAGAAACTAGCATCTTTATTCATAGTGGTCCCAAACTGTGAACAGTTCAAGCATCCAAGAACTGGAGAATGGATAAAGAAATGTTGTATAATCATGCATTTCAAAAGGAGCAAAATGATACACCTGACCACATGGATGAAATCTCAAAAACATTCTGAGTGAAAAGAACTCTTACACAGAAGAGGACACAGTACATGATACCGTATGTATGAAATTCTAACAGGCAATAATATTAGGCACACATCATCTGTTTCATAGATAGGGACACTGGCACTCAGAGAAGCTAGGCACCTGGTCTCAGGCTGCACAGCAGGTCAGTGGCAGAGCTGGGCCCACCACCCTGATGCCCCGACTCCCAGTGCACCATGTTTTTCACTACCCAAGGTGGCCCTGTTAGCAGATATTAGCACATTAGTATGTTGAGAAGGAGTGCTGAGGGTGCAGGGTGGCTTGGGTTTCCTCTGACTCCTCTCTTTGGTCTGAAAAGTGCTCTTCCAACCTCCCTGTTGACCCTACAGGAATGGACTCCACCGATCTGATAGACCCCTTCAGCTTTCCCCTTCTTTGCTAGACTGGAAGAGGGAAGGAGCAGCCAGACTGGAGAGTGTGCTATTATTAGAAAGGATTTTAAGGAGAGTGTGCTGCCTGGGTTATTAGAAAGGATTTTTCTGGGGCTCTTTCCTCTGCAGTTAACACCTTTAATTAAAAATAAAACAAGCAAATAACTATGTTCCTCTTCCTTTCCAAATACTGCTGAGAATCTTTGTGGTGGTGTTCTTGGTTGCATGTCCTGGTCATGTCTGAGCATTCCGTGCAAATTGAGAAAGGGACTGACAACACATTATCAATGAGGTTTTCTCAGGGGGAATGGCCAAGTGTAGAATAGAAGAGCCGTCTGCTGCCAGATGGACAGGGCTCCACTGACTGTGAATTTGACCTGGAGGCTGGCCTTTTCTGTATGTTTGCACTTTGGGAATACCCATTGGGTCTTGGCTTCCTGCTGGCTCACTGGCGGCCTTTCTTGCCCCCTCCCCCTTCTCCACCCCCATTCCAGGCTGCCTAGTCCCTCAAGAGTCCCTCAGGAGTCACGCTGCCTGTGATGCCTGGGCACACCTGATGATGCAGAGGAAGCCAGCCGCAGTGAGGTGGCACCCCAGCTTTGTGCAGGGAAACGGCCAAATTAATTCGCTGTTGTTAGCAGTCTTCCCAGCTGAGAAGACTCATGGCAGTTCACAGTGTTCTGGTGCAAGACGGGGTGTGGGAGAGAGGCCGATTTTTCTGTCCACATGCAAATGCTTTTGCCTGATGCACCTTGGTACTTCATGACCTTGGAAGCCCACAGGCTGGGGACGGAGACAGAGACAGGTTGGCGGGTACCTAGAAATCAGAATAGTAAAGTCCATCTTCCTTTTTAAGTTAGACAAAAACTCTCCTGTTTCCTGCCTTGTCATCTAACTTGTTTATCTGCTTTTCTGCTCTTTCTTTTTTCCTCTACTTTAATCTTCCTTTCTCTCTCTGCCTTACCTCTCTGTTCCTCCCACCCCTGCCCCACCTCACACTCTTTGTCATTTGTTTTCAGAGACTAGGAAAAATAAGGAAAGGTAAGGAAAATACAGCACAGCACCAACTCCTCCTTCCCCTTCCCCCATAACAGAGTCACCATCTTAGAGAGGAAGTCCATAATGTAACATTCGCTCCTTCAGAATTTATCCCATTATTACACACAGTCCCACACATTTCACAGGGAAGAGAGCAAGACTACAGCCAAGCCAGGGAGGACCAAGAAACCAAGGCAGAAGTGGATTACTACCGGGGCGCCTGGGTGGCTCAGTTGGTTAAGCGACTGCTTTCGGCTCAGGCCATGATTCCGGAGACCCGGGATCGAGCCCCACATCAGGCTTCCTGCTCGGCGAAAAACCTGCTTCTCCCTCTCTCAGTCCCTCTGCTTGTGTTCCCTCTCTCGCTGTGTTTCTCTCTGTCAAATAAATGAATAAAATCTTAAAAAAAATATTAAAAAAAAAGAAGTGGATTACTACCTTTCCCTAACTCCTTCATTTCATCAATTTAGCTTCCTCTACTTCTCTGAATACTCCTTCCCGTCTTCTCTTGTGAGCAGTATGGATGATTGCTGTGTTCACTTTCTTTAACATGATTTGCTATCACCTGATGAGCAGGGGCTCTTCCATCTCCTCAGCCCCTCATCACTAGCGTGTTCTAACTTTTCCTGCTTGCCCACTATCAATTATTTCTGAGTCCCAAATATGAACTTCTTACGCCTCCCATGTTTTGGTCACTGACAACCTAAAATAATAACTGAAGTCTCCTGTCATCCTCAGCAAAGAGACCCACAGGATGTGGGGTTGCCGGGGGTGCCTCCTAATAGAAGGGGTCTAGAATCTCTGGAGAGCCAGCGATTCTGTAATGTAACACATTGAACCAGAAGTCAGGAAACCTAGATTCTAGGCCCAGTTTGTCAATAACTTGCTGCATGACCTTGAATAAATCACTGTCCTCTGAGTCCAAGTTTTCCATCTGTCATAAACTTTGGTGCCTATAGGGGTATAGGTATGAGTTCAGCTGCTTATACTGTATTGTGACCAAGCCAAACCCCTGCTCAGGTGTACTATCTTTTAAAATGCTTTGTGAGCCAAACAAACAATATCTGAGGGTTGTATTTGATACATTCACTTGTTCTTTCCTCTGCCATGGCATGCCTGGGACTATAGCTACAGAGCGAAGCCTTAGGACCAGGTTCCCAGGGATGTTGTCATGAGCACCATGTCCTAGAGCCAGTAGCAAAGGTCCCAGAAACATGTTTGCTGACCAGAAGGACCTTTACCACTTGGGGATTTAGTATCTGGTAAGGGCACAGTTGCCATTGGCTGCTAGGGTTGGTCTCCTACAGGGTCTTTCTTGGCCACTGACTGCTTGCTTTATCCCTGGGCATTAGGGCAGTAGGCAGAAAGGATGGGACCAACCCAACCCAACCCAGCCCTGCCCCACTAACGATGCAGGACACATGTTGTGGATGGAGGGATTTCACAGAAGACTCTAGAATTCCAGGTTGCTAATGTCTGACCTGATCAGGGGTCATGTGGTCACACAATGCTGCTTGAGTCTTCTCCCTACAGATTCCATTTTAGGGTCATCCTTACTGTTAGAAAGCTCATCCTTCATATTTGTTTTTATCACTACTCTGGGAGGTAGGTAGGACAAAGATTTTTAAATTTTATATTTCTGGTTATAAAAATAGCACATGCTCATTGTGGAATTATAGAACATCAAAATTATCCATAATCTTACATCCTAGAGAAAACCAGTTACAATATTCTAAGGCATTTTCCATCTTCTACATGCTTTTTTTTTTTTTTTTAAAAACAAGATATATGTATTGTATGTTTGCTTTATATCCAGATTTTCCACCTGCAGTTATACTGGGAACATTTCTTCCATGCTATTAAATATTCTTTAAAATAGTTACTTAACATTAAAAAGTAACATTCCATTATTTGGATGTGGCACAGTTCATGTGATTATTTATGGAAATTTAGGTTCAAATTTTTGCTCCTAAAAATTATGCCATGATCAACATAATTACCTCAGGGATATTGGAGGTTTGGTTCCAGACCAATAAAGCAAATATCACAATAAAGTGAGTCAAATGAATTTTTTGGTTTCTCACCACATATAAAAATTACGTTTACACTACACCGTAATCTGTTAAGTGTTCAGTAGTATTATGTCTAAAAAACACCCCAACATACATACCTTAATTAAAAAATACTTTTTTTGTGGGGCACTGGGTGGCTCAGTTGGTTAAGCATCTACCTTTGGCTCAGGTTGGGATTGAGTCCCGCACCGGGCTCCCTGCTTGTTGGGAAGCCTGCTTCTCCCTTCTCCTCTGCCTGCCACTCTGCCTACTTATGCTCTCTCTCTCTGTCAAATAAATAAATAAAATCTTTAAAAAATACTTTTTTGCTAAAAAATGCTAACCATCATCTGAGCTTTCAGAGTTGTAATCTTTTTGCTGGAGGTTCTTGCCTCGATGTTGATGGCTGCTGACTGATCGGGATGGTGGTGGCTGCTGGACGTTGGGGGGGCTGTGGCAATTTGTTAAGAGAAAAGAATAATGAAGTTTGCCTCACTGATTGGCTCTTTTCTTTACAACCAGTTTCTCTGTGGCATGCGATGCTGTGGGATAACATTTAACCCATAGAAAACTTCTTTCAAAATTAGAGTCAGTCCTCTCAAGTGCCGCTGCTGTTTTATCAACGAAGTTTATGTAACATTCTAAATCCTTTGTTGTCATTTCAGCAATCTTCTCAGCATCTTCACCAGGAGTAGATTCCATCTCAAGAAAGCACTTTCTTTGCTCAGGCCTAAGAAGCAACTCCTCATCTGTTCAAGTTTTATTATGAGATGGCAGCCATTCGGTCCCATCTTCAGGCTCTACTTCTAATTCTGGTCCTCTTGCTATTTCTACCATCCTGCCATTACTTCCTCCACTGAAATCTTGAACCCCTGAAACTCCATGGGGGGTTGAAATCAACTTCTTCCAAACTCCTGTTGATGTTGATATTTTGACTTCTTCCCATGAATCACCAGTGTTCTTAATGGCATGTAGAATGGTGAATCCTTTCCGGTAGATTTTCAATTTACAAGATCCATTGGAGGAATCAGTGTCTATGGCAGCTATAGCCTTAGGATTTAGTACTTCTTAAGTAATAACTTGAAAGTCAAAATTACTCCTTGATCCATGGGCTGCAGAACGGATGTAGTGTGAGCAGGCATGAAAATAGTATGCATCTCCGTCAGAGCTCTTGGGTGATCAGGTGTATTATCAACGAGCCGTAATGTTTTCAAAGGAATTTTTTTTTTTTTTCCTGAGCAGTAGGTCTCAACAGTGGAATTGTGATATTTAGTAAACCAGTTTGTAAACAGATGTGTTGTCATGTAGGCCTTGTCATTCCATTTGCAAAGCCTAGGCAGAGTAGATTTAGCATAATTCTTAAAGGCCATAGGATTTTGGGGATGGTAAATGAGCACTGGCTTAAACTGAAAGCAGCTGTATTTGCCCCTAACAAGAGAGTCAGCCTGTCCTTTAAAGCTTTGAAGCCTGGCATTGACTTCTCTCTAGCTATGAAAATCCTAGATGGCACCTTCTTCCAAAAGAAGCCTGTTTCACCTCCGTTGAAAATCTGTTGTTCAGTGTAACCACCTTCATTAATTCTCTTAGCTTAGATCTTCTGGATAACTTGGTGCAGCTTCAGCATCAGCACTCATGTACACTTTGATGTTACGGAGATGGCTTCCTTCCCTAAACCTCATGAACCAATCTCTACTGGCTTCAGACTACTTCTGCAGCTTTGTCACCTCTCTCAGCCTTTATAGAATTGGAGAGAGTTAGGACCTTGCTCTGGATTAGCCTTTGCCTTAAGGGAATCTTGCCTCTTGTTAAATCTTCCGTCTACGTCACTGAAACTTTCTCCCTGTCAGCAATAAGGCTGTTTCACTCTCTTACAGTTTGTTCACTGGAGTAGCACTCTGAATTTCCATCAAGAACTTTTCCTTTGCATCTACAGCTTGGCCAGCGGGCACCTGAGGCTTAGCTTCCAGCCTATCTCAGCTTTCAGCATGCCTTCCTCACTAAGCTTAATCATTTCTAGCTTCTGATTTAAAGTGAGGGGGTGTGTGATTCTTCCTTTCACTGGAACACTTAGAGGCCATTGTAGGGTTTTTCATTGACCTTATTTCAATATTCTTGTGTCTCCAGGAATAGGGAGACCCAAGGAGAGGAAGAGAGATGGGGGAACGGCTGATTCATGGAGCAGTCAGAACACACATTTATTAAGTTCACTTTATTATATAGGTACAGTTTGTAATGTCCCCAAACATTACAGTAGTAACATCAAAGATGACTGATTACAGATCATCATAACAAATATAATAGTAATGAAAAAGTTTGAAATATGGCAAGAATTACCAAAATGTGACACAGAGACACAAATTGAGCAAATGCTGTTAGAAGAGTTGCATTGATAGATTGGTTCAAAGCAGGATTGCCACAGACCTTCGTAAAAAACGTAGTATCTGCAAAATGCAATAAAGAGAAGCACAAGAAAACAAGGTATACCTGTACCTGAATTTTCAGTCACATCTCTGATTATTTTCTCAGAATTTCTAGAAATAAGATTCCTAGATCAAGGGATACAGACTTTTAAATAGTTCTTGACACAGTATGGCAAGAATTATTGAAGTTTGCATTTTAGTCCTTAATCCCTATGCTGAGCACTAATATAGTGACAGATGCCCGAGTGTCTGAAGTGTCTCATGTGAAAATTGCCTGTACACCTCAAATGGGGAAGGGATTACTGGGGTGACTGGCTGGCTCAGTTGGAGAAGCGTGTGACTCTTACTGTTGGGGTTGTGAATTAGAGCTCCGTGTTGGGTGCAGAGATTACTAAATAAAACATAAAGATACAAACTTCAGGGGCGAGGAGCCTTGGCGGCTTAGCCAGTTAAGCATCTGCCTTTAGCTCAGGTCATGATCCCACAGTCCTGGGATTGAGCCCTACATTGGGCTCTCTGCTCAGTGGGGAGACTGCTTCTCTTACTCCCACTGCCTGCAACTCTCCCTACTTATGTTCTTTGTCTCTCTCTGTCAAATAAAATCTTAAAAAAAATCTTTAGGGGTGCTTGGGTGTCTCAGTCAGTTAAGCATCTGAATATTGATCTCAGCTCAGGTCTTGAACTCAGGATCGTGAATTCAAGCCCCATGTTGGGCTCCATGCTGGGTGTGGAGCCTACGAATAGATAGATAGATAGATAGATAGATAGATAGATAGATAGATAGATAGATAGATAGGTATTTTTAAAATGCTCTTGATGGGGCACCTGGGTGCTCAGTCAGTTAAGCATCTGCCTTTGGCTCAGGTCATGATCCCGGGATTCTGGGATCAAGCCCCTTGTTGGGATCCCTGCTCCACTGGGAGCCTGCTTCTCCCTCTGTCCTCCCCCTGCTTGTGCTTTCTCTTTTTCAAATAAATAAATAAAATCTTAAAAATATATATAAAACGCTCTCATCATCCTCAACCCTATTGAATGGTACCTGTAAATCTGGGGGTCTGTCTTGTGTGAGGGGGTCTTGCTGGTTTCCTTGACCAATGCCATACCAGGACCAGATGTAGGCCCTGGAAGTCGGGAGGGTTCCTATTACCTTGCATTGACTAAGGGGCCAGCCTTCTTTATTATAACATGGGGAAAAAATGCTGTCCTGTTACTTGTCAGATGAGAAATGCATGTGAAAACACATTGACAACTGTGAAGAATTCTATAAATGTAATGTTATTATTAGGATTACTTTGGATTAGAATAATAATGCTGATATGACTACTAAGATATTATATAATGCTTTTGGCACATTAGAAGGTGTTGATATTTGAATGATGGCATGGGACTTCAAAGAATATTTACCCCGGCCCCTCATTTTACAAATGAGGAGACTGAAGCTGAGAGAACTTAATTATCCTATCCAGTGTAACCCTGCAGGATGAGCCTGGAGCCAGGTCTCCTCACTTCTCTCTTTTTTTTTTGCCACATTTGTGGACTTACACTAGAACCAAGTACAACAATTAATATCTCAGCTATGTGTGCTTCTCGAGTACTGTTTAACACTTTTTTTTAAAAAAATTGAGTTATAATTAACATGTGCTATATTAGTTTCCAGTATATAATTATAATGATTTGATGTTTGCTTGTATTATGAAATGATCACCAGAGTGAGTCTAGTTAGTATCCATCACCATACATGGTCATAGAATTTTTTTTCTTGTGATGAGAACTTTTAAGGTTTACTCTCAGTAGCTTCCAAATATGCCATGCAGTGTTATTAACTGTAGTCCCTATGCTCTACATTACATCCCTATGACTTACTTATTTTATAGCTGGAAGTTTGTACCTTTAGACTGCCTCACTGGTTTTGCCCACCCCCACTCTCTGCCTCTGTTGACCACCAATATGATCTCTGTAGCTATGAGCTTGGTTTTTTGATTTTGTTTTGTTTGTTTTTTAGAGTCCACGTATTAGTGAGATCCTATGGTATTTGCCTTTCTGTATCTGACTTATTTCACCTAGCATAATGCTCTCAGGGTCTATCTGTATTGTCACAAATGGCAAGATTTCTTTCTTTTTTCATGGCTGAATAATATTCCATTGTGTTTATGTACGTATAATGTGCATATATATGTATACATTATGTATGTATCTATGTATTTATATAGTATCTTTATTCTTCCATTGATGGACACTTAGGTTGCTTCCATATCTAGACTATTGTAAATAATGCTGCAGTGAACATGTGGACACTTTTATCTTTTCAAGTTAGTGTATTTATTTATTTATTTATTTCAGATAGATACCCAGAAGTGGAATTACTGGATCATAGGATAATTCTATTTTTATTGTTTTGAGGAACTGCCATACTGTTTCACATACTGGCCGCTCCGGTTTACATTCCTATCAGTAGTGCACAAGGGCTCCCTTTTCTCCACATTCCCACCAACACTTGTTATTTCTTGACTTTTTGAAAATAGCCATTCTGACTGGTGTGAGGTGATACCTCATTGTGGTTTTGATTTGCATTTCTCTTGTGGTTAGTGATGTTGAGCATCTTTCCATGTCCTGGTTGGGCGTTTGTATGCCTTCTTTAAAAACATGTATATTCAGATTGTCTGCTAACTTTTATTTTTTTTAAAAGATTTATTCATTTTTGACATAGAGAGAGTGTGCATGACTGAGAGGAGGGGCAGAAGGAGAGAATCCCAAGCAGACTCCCCACTGAGAGTGGATCCCCATGTAGGGCTTGATCTCATGACCCATGAGATCATAACCTGAGCCGAAATCAAGAGTCAGATACTTTAACCAACTGAGCCACCCAGGCACCCTCTCTGGCCAACTTCTAAATTGGATTATTTGTTTAGTTGTTAAATTGTATGTTTTTAATATATTTTGAATATTAACCCTTTGTCATATATAGAGTTTGCAAATATTTTCTCCCATTTTGTAGGTTGACTTTATTTTATTGATGGTTTCCTTTGCTCTCTGAAGCTTTTCACTTTGTTGTCATCCCACTTTTTAATTTTTGCTTTCATTGCTTTTGCTTTTGGCATCAACCCCCCCAAAAAGCCCCCCAAAACCCAAAAAACATCACCAAGACTGAAATCAAGGAGCTTACTGCTTATGGTTTTTTCTAGGAGTTTTATGGTTTCAGGTCTTATATGCAAATCTTTAATCCATTTTGAGTTAATTTTCATGTATGGTGTAAGATAATGGTCCAGTTTCATTCTTTGGCATGTGGCTTATGCAGTTTTCAAACATCATTTATTGAAGAGACTGTCCTTTCCTCATTGAAGATTCTTGATTCCTTTCTCAGAAATTAATCGACCATATATACATAGGTTGTTTCTCTGCTCTCTATCATGTTTCTTTGATCTGTATGTCTGTTTTTATGCCAATACCATATTGTCTTAATTACTAAGCTTTGTAATATAGTTTGAAGTCAGGGAGTGTGATACCTCCGTCTCATTTTTTCTTAGATTGCTTTGGCTATCTGGGGGGCGCCTGGGTGGCTCAGTTGGTTAAGCACCTGACTTCGGCTCAGGTCATGATCTTAGGGTACTAAGCCTCATGTTGCTCTGCATTCAGTGGGGAGTCTGCTTGTCCTTCTCTTTCTGCCTCTCCTCTTGCTCATACTCTCTCTGTCTCTCTATCAAATAAATAAAGTCTTAAAAAGATTGCTTTGGCTATTTAGGGTCTTTTGTGATTCCATACAAATTTTAGAATTGTTTTTTCTATTTCTGTGAAAAATGTCTTTGGAATTTTTATAATAGTTGCATTGGATCTGTAGATTGCTTTGGGTAAGCGTGGACATCTTAACAATATTAATTTTTCCAATCCAGGAGCATAGAATATCTTTACATTTATTTGTATCTTCTTCAGTTTCTTTCATCACTGTTTTATAGTTTTTAGTGAGCAGATCTTTCACCTCTTTTCTTAAATTTATTCCTAAATATTGTATTCTTTTTGATGCAGTTGTAAATGGAATTGTTTTCCTTTTTTTTTTTTTTTTAAGATTTTATTTATTTATCTGACAGAGAGAAACACAGCCAGAGAGGGAACCCAAGCAGGGGGAGGGTGAGAGGGAGAAGCAGGCCTTCCCACCAAGCAAGGAGCCCGATGTGAGGCTTGATCCCAGGACTCCAAGACAAGCCAAAGGCAGCTGCCTAATGACTGAGTCACCCAGGCACCCTTAGAATTGTTTTCTTAATATCTCTTTCTGATAGTTCATTATTAGTATATAGAAATGCAACAGATTTCTATGTATTGATTTTGTATCCTGCAACTTTACAACATCCATTCATTATCACTAACAGTTTTTTGGTGGAGTCTTTAGGGTTTTCTATATATAGTATGTCATCTGCAGATAGTTACAGTTTTGCTTCTCCCTTTCCAATTTGTATGCTTTTTATTTGTTATCCTTGCCTAATTGCTCTAGCCAGGACTTCTAAGATTATGTTGAATAAAAGTAGTGAAAAAGGTCATCCTTGTCTTGTTCCTGATCTTATAGAAAAAGCTTTTAGTTTTTTATTACATATGATTTTAGTTGTGGGCTTGTCCTATGTGACTTTTATTATGTTGAGGTATATTTCCTCTATATCCAACATCATAAATGGATGTTGAATTTTGTCCAAAGCTTGCTTTCTTTTGCACCTGTTGAAATGATTATATGATTTTTACCTTTCATTTTGTTAATGTGGCATATCATGTCAATTGATCCTCAGATGTTGAACCATCCTTACATCCCTGTAATAAATTCCACTTGATCATGGCATATGATCTTTTTAGTATATTGTTGAATTTAGTTTGTTAGTGTTTTTTTGAGGACTTCTTCCTCTATGTTCATCAGGGATAATGGCGTCTATTTTCTTTTTTTGTGGTATCCTTGTCTGGTTTTTGTATAAGGGTAATGTTGGCCTTGTAAAATGAGTTTGGAAGTGTTCCTTCCTCTTTTATTTTTTGGTCGAGTTTTAAGAAGGATTGGTATTAATTCTTCTTTGAATGTTTGGTAGAATTTGTTAGTGTAGATTTTCTGTTTCTTCATGATTCAGTCTTCGAAGGGTTGTATGTTTCTAGGAATTTATCCATTTCTTCTAGGTTATCAGTTTGTAGGTATGTAACTGTTCCTCATAGTGTCTTATGATCTTTTGTAGGACTTTGGTATCAGTTGTATCATCTCCTCTTTCATTTCTGATTTTATTTATTTGAACCCTTGTTTTCTTAGTGAGTTTAGCTCAAGTTTTGTCAATCTTGTTTATATTTTCTAAGAACCAGCTCTTGGTTTTATTGATCTTTTCTATTGTCTGTTAGTTTGTTTGTTTATTTATTTATTTATTTATTTAAGATTTTATTTATTTGACAGAGAGAAACACAGCCAGAGAGGGAACACAAGCAGGGGGAGTGAGAGAGGGAGAAGCAGGCTTCCTGCTGAGCAGGGAGTCTGAGCACGGGACTCGATCCCAGGTCTCCGGAATCATGACCTGAGCTGAAGGCAGTTGCCCAGCCAACTGAGCCACCCCGGCGCCCCTATTGTCTTTTTAGTCTATATTTCATTTATTCCAGTTATGCTCTTTGTTGTTTCATTCCTTTTACTAACTTTGGGCTTCATTTGTTCTTTTTCTAGTTCCATGTGTAAAGTTTGATTATTTATTTGAGATTTTTCCTACTTCTTTAGGTAGGCATTTATCTTTATGAACTTCCCCTTTAGAACTGCTATTGCTGCGTCCTGTAAATTTTGTATATGGTATTTTCTTTTTGCCCAAGGTGTTTCTTGATTTTTCTTTTGATTTCTTTATTGACCCTTTACTTCAGTAGCATGTTATTTAGTCTCCATATATTTTAGTTTTCTTCTTGTAATTGATTTCTAGTTTCATATCATTTTGATTGGAAAAGATGCTTGATGTGATTTCAGTATTCTTATATTTGCTAAGAGTTGTTTTGTGGCCTAACGTATGATCTCTTTTGGAGAATGTTCCATGTGCACTTGAGAAGACGTGTATTTTGTTGCTTTTGGATGGCTGTTCTTTTTATATCTGTTAAGTCCATCTGGTCTAACATGTTGATTAAAACTGATGTTTCTTGATTGATTCTATGTCTGCATGATGGTAGCTATTAATGTAAATAGAATATTAAAAGTCCCCTATTATTATTGTGTTTCTGTTTTTCTGCTTAGATCTGTTAATATTCGCTTTATATATTTAGGTGCTCCTATGTTTTGTCCACAGATATTTAAGATTTTATTTTTTTTGATTGACCCCTTTATCAATTTGTAATACCTTTCTTTGTGTCTTATTATAGTCTTTGTTGAAGTCTATTTTGTCTAAGATAACTATAGCTACCCCAGCTTTCTTTTGGCTTTGATTTGCATAGACTGTCCATGCCTTCACTTTCAATCTGTATATGTTCTTTTTTTTAAATTTAAAAAAAGTTTTGTTTTCAGTGTTGCAAGAATATTCATTGTTTATGCAGCACACCCAGTGCTCCATGCAATATGTACCCTCCTTAATACCCACCACCAGGTTAGTCTGTGTATGTTCTAATATCTGAAGTGAGTCTCTTGCAGGCAGCATATAGTTGGATCTTGTGTTGTTGTTGTTTTTTTAATCTGTTCAGCAACTCTGTATATTTTGGTTGGAGAACTTAGACTATTTACATTTAAAGTAATTATTGATAGGTGTGTACCTATTGCCATTTTGTTAATTGTATGTTGGGTGTTTTGTAGTTCCTTATATCCTTTCTTTTTTCACTCCATTTCTTCATGGTTTGGTAACTTTCTTTAGAGGAATGCCTAGATTTCTTTCTCATTATCTTTTGTATATCTACTGTACATTTTTGCTTGTGAGGCTTACATATAATAACTTACATTTATAAGAGTCTATTTTAAATTGATAACAACTTAAGTTGGAATGCATTGTAACATTTTAATTTACTCTCCTCTATGCCCGTGTTTCATGTTTGTAATGTTACACTGTACGTCTTCTTATCTTGTATATACCTACCTCATTATAGTAGTTACAGCTATTTTTACTAATTTTGTTTGTTAACCTTCATACCGCTTTGTAAGTGATTCATTCAGCACCTTTACTATGTATCTACCTTTACCAGTGAGATTTATACTTTCGTGTTTTCTTCTTACTAATTAGTATCCTTTCTTTCAGTTTAAAGATGTCCCTTTAGCATTTCTTATAAGGCTGGTTTAGTGGTGAAGAACTCTTTAGCTTTTTGCTTGTTTAGAACACTCTTTATTTCCTTTAGTTTCAAATGATACATTTGTTGGGTAGAATATTCTTGGTTGAAAATTTTTTTTCTTTTAGCATTTCAAATATATTGTGTCAGTCTCTCTTGGCCTGTGAAGTTTCTGCTAGAAAATCAGCTGATAGTATTCTGAGAGTTCCCTTATACATTACAAGTTGTTATTCTCTTGCTCCTTTTAAGATTCTATCCTTGTCTTTAACATTTGATATTTTAATCATGTTATCTTAGTGTGAGCCTCTTTTTTTTTTTTTTTTTTTAAGTTTTCTAGGCTTCCCGGATCTGGATATCTATTATTTTTCCCAAGTAGGGAAGTTTTCACTCATTATTTCTTCAAGTAAGTTTTCTACCTCTTTCTTTCTTCTCCTTTGGAGACTCCTAGTCTGCTTGGTGGCATTCCATAAGCCCTTTAAGCTATCTGTAATTTTTTTTCTCTCTTTTTTCTTTTTGGTGCTCTGATCAGGTGAATTTCTCTGCCTGGTCTTCAAGTTCACTTATCCTTTCCTGTCTTTCATATAGTTTGATATTGAACCCCTCTAGCGTATTTTTCAATTCAGTTACTGTATTCTTCAGTTCTTTGACTTCTATTTGAAACTTTCTTATATTTTTTTCTCTTTGTTGAAGTTTTCACTGTTTATCCATTCTTCTCCCAAGTTTGGTGAGCATCTTTATGACATTATTTTGAATGGTCAGATAAAATATTTATCAGATAAAATATTTATTTCTCTTTCATTAAGGGTTTTTTCCCTGATATTTTATCTTGTTTTTTCATTTGGAAAATATTCTTTTGTTCCCTCATTTTGTTTGACTTTTTGTATTGGTTTCTGTCCATTAGAAAAAATAGCCACTTCTTCCATCCTTAAAGGGTTGGCCTTATGTAGGAGATGAATCTCATTGTTCAGCCCTTCCCTTGCTCTTGGTTGTTTCTGAAATCTTTGTGATTGTTCAAACAGCCTATTTTATTTTTAATAGCTCCTAGTAGTTGAGAGTGTGACAAGACCCGTTGATGTCCTAAAGGGGAGGATCTCAGCCAGCACCTAGACTGAAGCTTACTGGAATTCAGAATGTCAGGCAAAAGATTTTCTTTTTATTGTTTTAAAAGATTTTATTTATTTATTTGACAGAGAGAGTGAGTGAGTGTGCACAAGCAGGGGGAGCAACTGAGGGAGAGGGAGAAGTAGACTCCCTGCTATGCAGGAAGACTGATGTGGGGCTTGAACCCAGGATCTTGGGATCATGGCCTGAGTGGAAGGCAGACACTTAACTGACTGAGCCACCCAGGCGCCCAGGCAGCAGCTTTTAAATAAGGCGAGTAATACCGTGAATGTGGGATTGCAGGTGTAAATCCTGCTGGCCCCTGTGGTCAGACAATCTGGAAGTGTCCCCTAGGCAGCAATTACAAAATCAGGGCTCTTTTCTGGGAGATACTGGTGAGCTGTAGTGAGGCAGAAAGACAGCACAAAGATGGCATCCCCTGGCCTAGGTTCCCTGATCACACCTCTGTGGCCTTTCAGTGTGTGCCAAACCTGAAGCCTGTTTCTAGGTTGAAGTGCCAGGACTAGCAAGTAGGCCTCTTTTACAGAAAGATTGGTGGGTGCAGTGCCCTGGGATGGTAGCCTACCAAGGACTCTCTCTGATTGGTAGAGTCCCACGGGACCCAGGAACACAAATGCTCGCAGTGACCAGAGCAAGGCCATCAAGGGGTATTTCCTGGGTGGCAGCCACAAAAACTAGGGCACCAGATATAAAAACGGGTGCCAGATATATATAAGAGCTCCTCTCCAACAGATGCTGGTGCTCTGGAGTGTGGCAGAGGAGGAGCACAAAGATAATGGCTGTCCTTTAAGGTCTCAGGAAGGGTTTACAGTGCTTAGATGTGTGTTTAATTAGAAACCTGCCCCTCAGGCTGAAGTTATGATGATAAGCTCATAGGCCTCTTTACAGAAAGCTAGAGCTCCTGGATCTGTTGCTTCTTGCTGTGCTCTGTGGAAGGAGCTGTTGAAGAACTGTTTCTCCATTGGTTATAGTCCCGTGGGACCCATGAGCAAAAGCCCCACTAGCTACCAGAGCCAGGCAATCTAGAGCTGTCCCCTGGCAGCAGCCACAGAAGTCAGGTCACCAGAGAAGGGAATAAGCTCCTTTCTGTAAGATATTGGTGAGCTGGAGGGATACAGAGGGAGAGCACTGAGACTGAACACCAGGCTCTGTTGCCCGAGAGTCCCTCCCTAGGCCCCTATAAGTGCACCAAACTAGAGGCCTGTCCTTCAGGCCAAAGCTCCTGGACAAGGAAATAGACCTCTTTCTCAGAAAGACTTGGGGTACTGTCTCTGCAGGGCCCTGGGAGTGGTAACCTGCCAAGAACTCTTTCTCTGATTGTTGTAGTCCTATGGGACCCAGAAACACAGGCCCCTAACCTTCAGAGCCAGGTGATCAGTGGGTTCCTGGACATAAAAAATAGGGTACCAGATGTATGTAGAAGCTCTCTTCTGGGAGATACTGTTGCTCTGGAGTGTGTCAGAGGGAGAGTGTAAAGATCATGCCCACTGGCTGGAGGGAGGCAGAAAGGGGATGCGAAGATGGCACTTGGTGGAAAAGGGGGGGGGGGAGGAAAAGAGAAAAGAGAAGAAAGGAAGGGAAAAAGAGAAATACAAAGGAGAAAAAAAGATGGTGCCTGCTGGCTTCAGCAAGGCAGAGGGAGCCCATGGAAGATGGCACCTGCAGGAAAGGGGAAAAAAGGAGGAAAAAAACCAGGATGGTGTTTGTCTGCTTTACCAAGGCAGAAAGGGAGCAGGAAGATGTGCTGTCCAGCCTTTGTTGCTGGAGAGTATCCCAATAGGAGCTGTCGCTCAGTCCCGGGAATGAGTGTCATTCACATAAGTCTGGGCACTTTTCAAAGTGCTGCTTCCAGGGGCGCCTGGGTGGCTCAGTTGTTAAGTGGCTGCCTTCGGGTCAGGTCATGATCCCATGCGCTCCCTGCTCCGTGGGAAGTCGGCTTCTCTCTCTCCCACTCCCCCTACTTCTCTTTCTAGCTGTGTCTCGCTCTGCCAAATAAATAAAATCTTAAACAAACAAACAAACAAACAAAACCTAAACCAAAAAAACCCAACAAAGTGCTGCTTCGGCAATAGGCCCTGGGGCAGGTCAGTCTGTGTGCAGGGCGGGGCCCTTTATGAGACCATCCTCTGTTCACCACAGCCCTGCTGGTCGCCAAAGCCAAGTGTTTTGGGGGCTTGCCTCTCAGTTGCCAGTCTTAAAAGTTGGGGTGTCTGATGTGGAGTATAGACCCTTTGCTATTCTGGGAGAAGCTCCAGGTTTTGAGTTCCCTCCTGATTGTAAGTCCCTCTCCTAGGGGTGGGGTTTATTCATTGTGTCTCAGCCTTTCCTACCTGCTTTGATGTGGTTTCCTCTCCTTTTCTCAATGTGAAGGGGTCCTTCTGCCAGGTTTTAGGTTTTCTTCAGAGGAAATTGTTCCATGTACAGCTGTAGATTCAGTGTGCCTGTGGGAGAAGGTGAGTTCAGGATCTTCTTATATTGCCATCTTCGTGTTTAACATTTTAACCAAAAATGAGCCTCAATTAATGAGAGTTCTAGCACGTAGACACATATTTTTATTAGGTATATAAACAACTAGTGATAATGGTCTTTGAGGAAATGCACCAGTTGTAACCTCAAGCTCCTTCTCTCCTGGTGCCCCCATCTTCTTTATTGCCTTGTGATATACTGTATACTCATTTCTTATATTTATTATCTGTGTTCCTTTACTAAATTATAAGTGTCGTGAGGGCAGGACTTTTTGTCCCTTTTAATATCCCAGCACTTAAATCAGTGCTTGTCTCATAGTAGCATTTGATAAATACTTACTGAAGAAGTGAATGAGTAGTTCCTGAATTAGGAATAGGGTCTTTGGGTTGGGGATAGAGACCTGGGATCTAATTCCAATTCCTAATTGCTGTATGAGCTTGAGCAAGTCTGTCTTCTCTTTGGGTCTCCTTTTAGCATCTGTAAAATAAAAGCGTTGACTCTCTTTAGTTTCTTGCTAGCTTGAAAGTTTCATAGTTTTGTGCATTCTTAGTTTTTAAAAAAGTGCTTAATAGTGAGAGAACTATTTTTTTTGTTTTATTTTCAAATAAAATTTTATGCAGAATGTCAAAATGTAAAACAGAAATGGAAATGTTCTGATTGAATTGGGAACAGGGAAAGACATGTGGGGGAAGGGAGAATAAAGCCTTACCATTTGGCTGCCTGCTGGCAGGTCCGCTCTTCATGGTAGCCCCTGGGGTGTATCCAGGGAACACAGGGCTCTGTAGGACACAGTTTGAAAACCCTTTCTCTAGATTAAGGGAGAAATGGGAACTGGGTCATATCTCTGAGTAAAATTTTGTTTGTGCTCAGATGTGGATTTGAAAGAGAATGTTGAATAATGAGAAAAAGTGTTAGATGGTGGACTTGTAGATGGAGTTTTCTTTGTACAAATAATTTCCTCTATTATTATACAAAAATAAAACCAGGATAAAACTTTTCAATTATGTGGTTTTATGAGAAACTCATGTGGTTAAGATTACTTAATACACATTGCTCTCTAGTTCCTTTATATTACAGGGCTACAAATACCACGTAGCCTGAGGCCCAAAGATCTGTTTTGTAATTGCCAGAGGATTAAGGGTCTTTGTGAAGTTTTTCATTAAGATTCCCAGTCATGGCCCCACCATTAGTCCCATCACACTTGAAGTGGACCATTGTAGTTAATAGTAGAACTAATTTTTAAGCCCCGGGTCTTACTTAGAGGAGAGCTGTCAGATATGAGTGTTCAATAGGACAGTGAATTAAATGACATAAGCTATTTCTTTTCTCCCGAATCTGTAACTAGATTGAACTCTGTCTGGCCTACCATCTGGGAAGCAAGCTAAGCTAATATTTGCCTAGCTCTGTGATCTGAATTGTTTGAAGGCTGGTTTGGCTTGTTTGAATTTGAGTATCCACTAATAATCAGGAGAGATCGAAAGCTCTTGTTTTGTCGAGTACATATTTACCATGTATTATATTACCTTTTATTAATATAGCAGCTGAAGAAACATTCAGAGTAGATTGTCTATAGACTCATTTGATTGGTATTCCTTCCTGGATAAAGAGCAGTGATATATGTATCCAGACAATACCTTTCATTCAAGGATCTCAACACTTTCAAAAGGTGTTTTTCTTAGTCTTTTTTATTATTCGGTTTATTCTGGAAATTACATGGATTTTGTTGATTTCAGGAGCATTTTGCAACTGCATATTTCAAAGAAGAGTACAAGCATAGAGGTACCACCTTTTATCAGAAACTTTCTCGGGTAGTTTTCATAGGTAAAGCAGAGCTACTTGTTGATGGCTCTTATTGATTGCCGCAACCTAATGGTCCCATTTGTTGCTATGGTAGCCTTAGCATCATTTGGGATTATTCAAACTCTATTTTTCCAAAGATGCTTATTTTGATGATACAAATTTTGAGGATCCAGCCACACCGAGAACAATTTTTTAGTGTTTCTACCTACTCACCTTGGTATTTGTGATTCTTAAAGCACCGTATTTTTCTTTGTCTAATTTTAAAAGCTTTTGAAAGCTGTTTGTTGTTCAGTAGAAGTTTTGTTTGCTTGTTTCCTTTGAATTTATGGGAATCTTGGTACTGTCTCATAGTAACAACTCCTTGTTTTTTCTTCTGCTAATCACAACAATTTAGTGAATTATGGCAAAGATTACTGTGTCATTTTATATATGAGGAAGCTAAAGCCTGGAGAGCTGGAGTGACTTTCCCAGGGTTGGTGGCTTGTAGTGGCTGAGCAAATACTAGAATCCAGGTCTCTTGATTAGTGCTCTTTCCAATAGAGGTCCAACTCAAGGCTTATCATTTTATCCCCTCCGTTTGTGATTTGGATGTCTCAGGATGACATTAATCAATCAATAAAGATTAAAATGAGAGAAAATCAATGGGAACCAGTAGTGAATTGAAACATTATTAAATTTACAACCCTCCAAGCCCAGAGAGTTGTTTACATTGTTAAAAATGAAAGACATTAGAAATGAACTATCTTTAGATGGCTTTATGATTAACCATGAGTGTCTTTTCCTTTGTGATCTGTAGAACCTCAGGTCATCTCTACAGGAAATTTGCTTTTACAATAAAGCCACCTTTTCATTATTATTGTGTTCCTTAGTATTTAACATTTTGTGGTCTGCTGGAGGAAAAATTGCATTTGGACCATAAAATTAAACCTAACCTGACATTGAGTTTCTTTCCAGTTAAACAGATATTTTAAAATCAAATGTATTGTCTTAAAATTTAGTTGCAGCAAAATATTAACATGTAACTCAGCATAGCCTTTGTCATTGTGGGTATTTTTTTTATTACTTGGTTGTTCCCACATGTTAAAATGTAACAATACTCCTAATTAAGGTCACTGACTGAATTAACAAGCGTAGAAACATTCCACTGCTCAGTATGCTCCCTCTGCCTCCACCCACCCAGTTTGAAGTTGCTCTGCACCGCCTTTCCCACCCTAAAGCAATAACTAAACAGGAGAAGACAAACAAAACTAAAACTTTTAGACAGCAGCTGAGCTGCGCTGGGTTAGTTTGCTCCATGACTCAATATTCCTGCATTTCCTCTTCTCTCCTTGTGCTGATCCAACCCTCTTCTCTCTTAATTATTCAGAGCTCAGCGGATCCTACTTGAAACAATCTCTTTCTCATACACACATATTTCTTTCTCTCT
The DNA here is from genome assembly GCA_004023965.1 of Spilogale gracilis. Lineage (NCBI taxonomy): Eukaryota > Metazoa > Chordata > Mammalia > Carnivora > Mephitidae > Spilogale > Spilogale gracilis. Next base: position 61,257 of record PITA01009807.1, read on the forward strand.
TTCTTACTTTTAGTTGTCTCTTTGTTTTTAGATGTAGTGACCTTACAACATTTATTGTTCCTTGTTTGTTTACTTTCTTTCTTTTTTTTTTTTTGACTTTAAATTTATTTTATTTTTTCAGTGCTCCAAGATTCATTGCTCATGCCCCACACCCAGTGCTCCATGCAATAGGTGCCCTCAGTACCCACCACCAGGCTCTCCCATCCCCCCACCCCCCTCCCTCCAAGTCCCTCAGTTTGTTTCTGTGTCCAAAGTCTCTGTTGTTTCCTTTCTCTCCCTGGATTACCCTACTTCCCATTTACTTCCTTCTCCTACTGTCTTCTATATTACCCCTATGCACTGCAAGTAAGTGAAACCATGTGATACTTGACTTCTTCTACTTGGCTTATTTTACTCAGCATAATCTCCTCCAATCCAGTCCATGTTGCTAAAATGTTGGATATTCATCCTTTCTGATGGAGGCATAGTATTCCATTGTATATATGTACCACGTCTTCTTTATCCATTCATCTGTTGATGGGCACCTTGGCTCTTTCCACAGTTTGGCGATTGTGGCCATTGCTGCTATGAGCATTGGGGTATATATGGCCCTTATTTTCATTACATCTGTATCTTTGGGGTAAATGCCCAGTAGTGCAATTGCAGGGTCATAGGGTAGTTCTGTTTTTAATTTTTTAAGGAATCTCCACACTGTTTGCCAAAGTGGCTGCACCAACTTGCATTCCCACCAACAGTGTAACCTATAAACTTTCAAGTTTGTTTACTTTCTGTCCTCTTGTTTATGAGTAGAAAACCAATTGACAGTCGTGGTGGTTGCTAGGTCTGTGAGCCCTGGTGGTGAATGTGTGGGAACGTCATCAGCTGAGGGGACTGGACAGGCCTCTATTCGGAGATGAAGTACCGCACAGGGAGAGGCCTCAGAGGCTTCTGAAGTTGCGTAGACAGTCCCTTCTGCATCAAGACCAGCATTTCTGTCTCTTTCTTTCTTCTCTTATAAGCTTGCTTTTCCTAAGTACCACTTAAGATATTTTTAAAAACCGATTTCTTCCTCAATTTTCTTGTTTTTCTGTTAGGTTTAATGGGCAACTTAATTCTCTTGCCATTTTTACTACAAATATATAGCAGTTTGGATGCTCTGGTGGTTCTCAAACTGAAGCATGCTTCTGGATCCCCTGGAGGACTTGTTCAAAGAGTGTTGGATGTTGTTAGTTAGGTAGGCCTGGGTGCAGCTGAGAACTGAAGTTCTAACGGGTTCCAGGGGATGTTAATGCGGTGGTCTGGGGGACACTATGAAAACTGCTGCCCCGGGGTTACGTGGCCTTTATGGTGTGGTTATGGGGCAATGTTTGGCAATCTGCTCTTTGGCCCAGGTGCTTGCACCCGCCGTCCCTGGCCTGGGAACTGAGATCTGCCACTTTTTCTTCCACATCTGGGACCACTTGACCCGGAGCCTCACACTTTGTTGAAGGACAGAAAGAGCATTTTATCACCGTTTCTTTATCCCTGAGAAGAATGTATATATACATACATGTATAGGATTTATTAAAAGGTACTTAGTGAATGTTGGGTGTGTGTTTGCGGGTGAGGGTGGGTACTGTTGCAAGGCCACAAGCCTGGGATATCAAGTGTCATTTATAGTATTGTTTCCATAAGAAAAAGGCTCTGGGTAATGAATGGATTACGTTGCTCCATGTGGCATTATTTGTTCGCAAAGTAGTCATATATATTTGCCCCCATGTTCTTTCTGATAGGGTTTTTTTTTCTTCAGTGCAGGTCAACAATTCATTATAGGTATTACTGTTACAGTGGAAACAAAGAGAAGAAACTTGTTTTCTGGGTAAATTTTATTTCACAATTTTATTATTTATTTTATTTTATTATTATTATTTTTAAAGATTTTATTTATTTATTTGACAGAGAGAAACACAGCCAGAGAGGGAACACAAGCAGGGGGAGTGAGAGAGGGAGAAGCAGGCTTCCCGCTGAGCAGGGAGCCTGATGCGGGGCTTGATCCCAGGACTCCGGGATCATGACCTGAGCTGCAGGCAGATGCTTAACGACTGAACCACCCAGGCGCCCCTTATTTGGCAATTTTAATGACTAGTCTTTATAATGATCTAGTTGTCTTAAAAAACAAAAAAAGAAGAAGACAGGCTTAAATACACAAGGAAATGACAAATGGTAGCTGTTTCAGGGGAGTGCCTGTGATATTATCTGGTAAATTGCAAATGCAGAAAAGCAGGTACAGTGCTGAATCAGGACACTAAATAAGTTCAGGAAATACTGTATTAGCTCTTCCTTCTGACCATTTCATCCACTGTGTAATTGCGAGTGCAGCCGAACACCAGCTCAGTGGTGTGCACCATTGAAAAGTTGTCCTTCTGCGTACTGATTACAGCTGGTTGGCTTGCATCTAGATTCTCATATCTTTAGTGGTAGACAGGCTCTTAGGCATCATCCTAGTGCAACCCTTTCTATTTACAAATGGTGAGATGGAGCCTTGGTAAGGGAGAGACTTGCCTCACAGCGTGAATCTAATAGGCGGCAGACTTTGGACTTGAGCTCTGTCCTCCACGCCTAGGCCAAGCCCTCCTCCCTTTGAACTGTGCTGCCTTTCCCCTTTCTGGTCTTACGGTCTTACTCAGAGATTACGGCCCATGTGTAGACCTTTGGGTTCCCTCTAGTTTCCCTAAGGACTCATAGTTGGGGAGGAGAGTCATGTATGCTTCTGTCTGAATGTTTCAAAGGGCATTTTCTGGCATGGGGAACGGGCTCAGTCCCTACCATTTTCTTCCATCGTTGCAGCCATTTGATCTCCACCTGGGCCCAGAGTTGTGCTTCAGTCACGGAGATTGGAGAAGCTAATGTTCAGAGCCTGGGAGTCAGTAAGATGTCATCTGGGTTGCTACCCCTCTCCTGATCTGCCCCAGTTCCTGTCCTGGTACCCTGAGCCTACTTCTGCCTTGATAAGTGATGAGTTCCTATAGCAAGGTTGGGGCCTTGCCTTCTTATCCATTATTTCTTCACTAGAGAAGAGTCGGTGGTGGTAATGGACTAATATTTGTTGAGTATCAGGTGAGACCGCCTGGAGGAAGAGACATTTAAGCTGAAACCTGTCTCGAAGCATGAAAGGGCCTTGCACCTTGGACCTGAAGAAAGGCTAGTGTGGCAGGAACATAGTGCACAATTGTGGGCTGATGTTCTGCTGCTTTAAATCCTCCTTGTGCTGCCCACCAGCCTCTCATATTCCCTGACATGTAATGGGCATCCGGTGGAAGTTTGCTGACTGAATGCATGAAGGGGTGAAACAGTAAATGACCGACCATGCTGAGAATTCATTTTGTTTTTTATATAATAACTTAATAAATTACCTTGAAATGATTCATGGTTCCCAACAGCGTTTTCCTCCAGTGTCTCTTATCTTTCTGTTGTTTTGGGTTTCCTTGCTCTATTTTGAATGTCCTCACACGTGTCCTGCCTTTCCTTCACAGCCATGGGGTGTCTTCCTGCCTCAAAGAGAGCAAAAGCTGAGCTGCCCTATTATCCTCTTAGTGGCTGCCCTGAGCATGAAGTTTGAAATAGCGTCAGTGATTTGATTTTTTCCTCTGGGGATCTGGCAATTGAAAATAAATGTAGAAAGAGCCCCAAAGGAGGCTTTTCTTGGGGGCATGAGAGATGACAGCACCAGATATTGGTGCTCTTTGACAATGCAGAGTTATATAAGTTGTTGAAAAATAGAGGCTATTCCACCAAAGTCAGCTTGCCTTACTTTAATGCTTTTATATTCACAAAAGTGGGTGCCCCAAAGTCGTTCTGTAAGTCTACTGTTTGCAAATTCCTAATGCCTGACATAGAGAAATAGCATTCTGTAGATTGGGGTTTAAAAAAAATGTTAATTTAAACAATGACCCATGTGCTAGGTACTTTCACATTGCATTTAATAGCTAAAGTATAAACAACATCCCATTTCTAAAGAATCCATTTCTGACCTAGCAATTCTGGTAAGAAGAGCACAGAACATTGCAGAACCTGAAGGAGGGTGAGAACAGTGTACTTGTTAGTAGATATGGGTCCAGAAAAAACTCCTGGCCAATTTGAATCCCAGTTTTTTCCAGAGTTAACTCTCCCAGACCTCCAAGGTCTTCTCTTTCTCTTCTAGCTTCCAGACTGAGGAGGAGGCCTGGCTCACAATGAGTTTGAAGGTCAGTCTTGACAGACACTGATAAAACTGAGTAAATAATCTTTGATCCTTGTTCGGTTTTCATTGATTGATTCATTCACTCACTCGTGAAACCTTTGTTGAATGACTTCTCTGTGCAGGCTGCCATAGGTGTAGAGACAAGTTTTACAGTTCTGTCCTCAAACATCTTACAGTGCATGGTAGAGACAGATAAGAGCATGTGATAGGAAATGAGGCAGGAGTGTTAGAGGGGGCCTCTAGTGTGACAGTATGATCAGAGAGGGCATCCTAGAGGAGGTGAATCTTAAGAGGTCCACCAGAGGTCAGCTGTCAGTGATGACTCCTAAAGCTGAGCCATGATAACCCACCCCCCCAAGTGAGAATTGGGGCAGGCCATCATCCTATCAGTTAAGCACTCACTAATCCTGCCCATGTCCCCACCACAGTAAGAGTAGGGCTGTTTGCAAAAGATAATCATGAGGCCTGGTGCTTTTTTGAAAAACTCTGGGTTCTGTATAAGGTTTAGAGGTCTTGAAGATTGGTTTTTGCAGGCTGAATATGGCCATAGCCGATGACTTATAGAGAATTTTATGGTGGCATCTCCACTGGAGATTTCTCTCAGAGTTGTCTGGGGAGACCAGCTGGTCAGAAATCTTCCCAGATGCAGGATGTAGTTATGTGTGATCCTGCAGTTGTGAGGGGGAAGAGGGGCTTTGGGCAGGTGCAGTGAGGAGCTTCACATCTGGGCTCTGAGGGTTATGTTATTTTTTCACAGTGTGCTAAAAATGTAAAATGGATACTATGACGTGGAGAATACCTCAAGAAAGGGGCCTCTTTCTGAACTGCTGGTGACCTGCGCGGTCATCAGGTTCAAGTCTGGTCTCCACTTCTCTCCCATCCATCTCCTTTTTTCCCTTCTCCTTTCATCCCTTCCCTCCTTCCCTTCCCTCCCTTCCTTCCCTCCATTCCCTCCCTCCCTCCCTTCCTCCCTCCTTCCCTCCATCCCTCCTTCCCTTCCTTCCTCTCTTCTGCCCTTTGCATTGGTCGGAAGACAGGCACTGGAGATAGAGCACTTGCACAGTGGGTGATGCGGCCATGCAGACACAGATGAATAATTCTGCAGTGTGCAGTAGAGTCCCATCTTGGGGGAGGAAGTGGTGCCTCTCACCAGCAGGAAGAGGGCAAGGCCTGGGCCCACACAGCACATTAGCATAGCCTCAGGACTAGAACTGAGGGCTTAGGATGTTTTCTGTGCTTGTCTTCAAAGCCTCACCAGCTGAATGAGACTTTCTCAGCTGGATGTTCCCCAAGCCAGAAGCTGGTGTTCTCCCTGGTTGTTGAAAGCAAGGGCAAGGTTTGTTGAGTCTTTGCTGAACTTCCAGTCTGTGCTTCTCCTGTTCTCTTTCTGCCCGATGGGACTGACTATACCTTTTCCCCCGCTCGGGCCTGCTGCATTGACCCCGGGCAGGGTTCCTGTGAATGTGGTCTTGTCCGTGGGATTGCAGCTGAGACCGAAGTTCTGGTAGGCAAGGACCAGGCAGGAGACAGGTGGGACAGGGAGAGGTTCTGTGCTTTCAGAGGTGACCTCTGCTGATTTCAGAGCTCTGTTCAGTGCAGGCTGGCGGGACGCCAGTGCAGAAGGAGCTCTGGAGTCACTACTGCTTGGGTCCTGGTTAGACTTCCGAGCATAATTAGTATTTTTAAAGTCATTTTATCTAAAGATTTCAAATTTAGAGACTCTAAGCACTTGAGAGATCTTTTATGGATCACAGCTGAGTCTAAAAGGATCCTGCAGCATCTCTCCCCAGCTTGTACTACTGGCCAGCTGCTTCCAATCACTTCAGCCAAGTCCTGTGACTGGCTCATTCTTCCAGCTTCTTGCAGAAGAGGTCATGCTCCAGGTTGGCCTGGGCTTTCTGAGAAGCTGCAGAATGATGTGTTCCAGACTTCAGTGTGCTTCCAGCATCCCTTAGGGATCTTGCTAAAATGTGGATTCTGATTCTGTAGGTCCAGTCAGTAGGTCTCTGTGCATCTCAGGTGATGCCAATGCTGTGGTCTCAGAACCACACTTAGAATAGCAAGGAAATTGCTGCATGTCAGGCATAGCAGGGGTCAAAGAAATAGATGGCCAGATGAAAGCCTGTGCCTGCATGAGGGAGAGTATTAGACACCCAGGCAAGGAGTGGGAGTCACCTGAGTTCACATAGCAAATTGACAGAAGAGACCAGGACTAAATCTTAATCCCCACTTTCTCCCTTTGTGTCAGGTATGCTTTCCCTCTGCTGATCTGGAAGGAAGTAGCCATAAAGAAGTAAAGAAGTAGAAATCAGCTTTCCTATTTGCATTCTCAGATTTAGAGCAACCTCACAGAGCTGAAACCTGGTATGTTGTAGTCTGGGCCTGACTGGGACCCTTCTTTCTTAAGTTTTAGTGAGATGTTTTCTATATCAGGCTCAGGGTCTTAAACAGAGCTTCCCTTGCACCACTCTTGGTGTTCAGTGGTGCCTGTTGGACAGAGCTGAGTCTCTCCCAGGCTGGTGCCAGAAGGTGCCAGATGGCCCCAAATGAATCGTAGACTAAACTAACTCTCAGACTCCAGGAACGAAAGATAGGGCTAGGATGCTGAGCCAGGCAGCAGACTGCAGAACTGGCGTAGCACTTTGGCTCTTATCATATACTCCTTGGTGAAGGGGACGTACTGGGAATGGGGTGGGGGGCTTTGACCCAGGGATCCTGTTGGAAATGGCACAGCAGCCGGAGGACATGGCAGTAAGCAACAGTACTTTTGTCTGTCAGGGAGTTTCTGTGTGTGAGGAGAGCAGAGGAGCAGAGAGTTTGCAGTCACCTAGGCAAGTGGGGCAACTTCTCATTCTATAGATATTTATTGTGTGCCTACCACATGCCAGAGGCTGAGCTGCACACTGGGGATATGGAGTTGCATTCCCAGGAGCTCTGGTCTCGGGAGGCTCCTGGGTAGGTTCTCCATCAAGACAGTCTGTTGGAGTAATAATAAATTACTGGTCTTGATGGAACAAGTCACGAGGTGCGGATTCAGACAGAGGAAACAGGGTCAGAGTTACTGGACCTCTGGCCCCAAGCAGGGCCTAGTTCCCAGAATAAGTCATGATGCTTAGTGATGAAAACCAAGGAACAAGGTCGGGACAGGAATGGCAGCACACTGAATTTGCTTCTGTGTTGCTAACCTCAGAGACTTTAAACCTTTCAGAACTAAGCATGGTACTGACTGGTCAGGGCTGGGCTGGGCTGGGCCTGTAGGTGAAGGTTGCCTGGTGAGGACACGGCACCAGGCACTCTGATACCAGAAGGACATAGCCTTACAGACTTACCATCTGTTCACCTGCCTCGATCCTGGTTGTGACAGTCCTCTTGTTCTGTGGTTATGGAGAATAAGGTTCTGGAAGCTTCACAGGATCAGGCCCCCTGGAGCAGCAGAGGTGGCAAGAGGCCCCGCTTCCCGCCCACATTTGTACTAACATGCCCCAGGGTCTCTCGGGGCTGAGATGTTATTAAGTATCTGTTGATGGAGGCGAGTGACTGCTTCAGTGGGGAAAATATTGGATGAATGGGTGCCTGGCTTGAGCCCACAGACCAGGCTGTGTTCGAAAGTGATACCCAGTGACTGAGCTGGAGAGGTGCAGTGTCCTTCCTGATGGTAACAAAGGTGAACCAATGCCTGGCACCTGGTAGGCCCTCAGTAAATATTTGTTGACTGACTAGATGTTAACAAAGTGCTTTATAGTGTGCAAAGCACTTCCAGATACATTCTGTCCCCTAGACTCTGTGAGATAGGTAGAGCTAGAGCCTTAGACACATCTGATACTGAGGAAGCTGAGGCTCATGGTGACACAGCGCTGGTCTGTTTTCAGAACTGACACTGGACCTCAGCTCTTGAGTCTCTTTAACGTTCTCTTGTTGAAGACACTCTGAAAATGCACACAGGTGCTGCCAGGGATCTTGCTATTGTACATATTGTACATATGATTTTGGTACATATTAAACAGATAGTGTTTTTTAATGTAAAACATTTTTTTAAAAGGAAATGTGCCTCTCTGTGTGCATTTTTACCAAATTGAGCCCTTGGGTGTCTTTATTTTTAATAAGGAAGAAACTCTTGGGTCTGGAACAGCTGAGCCAGGCACCATTGCTGCCTACTCATTAGCTCTGTCTAATTAGATTGAAACCAAGGAAGGAAGCAGCAAAGGCAACCATTTTGTGCTTAGCAGGAATGGTCATGTATGGCTTTGAACCCTTCCTCCCTTTCTCTTCTCTCCAGGAGACTGTTAAAATGCAGCTCCTTTCATAGGACAGTAGTAGATTTCCATTACAGAGAAAGAGAGACAGAGTTGGGGGAGGCGGGAGGGGGTAGACAGAGATACAAAGAGAGAGGAGGGGAAAGGAGAGAGGGGAGAAGGGAGGGAGAGACTGGAGGAAGATAAAGAAGGAAGAGGGGGAGGGAGGGAGAGGGGAGGGGCAGGCAGAGGGAGTGTGTGTGTGTGACAGTGTGTGTATATGTGTGTGACTGTGTGACTGTGACTGTGTGACTGTGACTGTGTGTGTGTGTGACAGTGTGTGTATGTGTGTGACTGTGTGTGACAGTGTGTGTGACAGACAGACTGATTTCTGAGACCCTAGAGACTTGGTGAGTGAGTACATTTTTGTTGGCACCCAGGCATGTAGGGCAAAGAGGCTATTGTTTTTTCTTTAAGAACAAACTAGATGTAAGCCATTTCTCTTGAAGGACCTTGGGCTCCTGTAAAAAGCTTTTTTAAAAAAGTACACCTGAAAGGTTTTGTTACTAAAACTCAGGCCCCAGGTTTGCATGTGAGTGGGAAAATGCTGGCCCTCATCCCAGGGTTCGCCCAGTGGTGACTGTGACCTCTGGGCCTGCTCGCCCCAGTCACAGCGTTTGGCTGGAATTTTCCATATTTGTGATCCTCAGTTGTTACACAAATCATGAGGTGTGTAATAGGAGAGAAGGCGAATTAGCTAACTCACAGAGTCATACTTTATATGAAGGAGACTTGGGGAGCACTAAGGGCCAGGTGCAATTTTTCTGAGACTCAGTTTCTATCCAGCGCCTTGAACTGGTTTGCTTCATTACCCCCTCTCTCCACCCCCGTCTCCATTCCCTCCTGCACTGCAGCCCATCTCTTTACCCTGTTCCCTTCAGGCTTGCCCCCTTTGCAAGCCCCCGCCCCAGGCTTGCCCCCCAGAGTGCCTGTGCCTTTCTCCCCCTGCTCAGGACCCTGCTCTCTGGTGTGTCTGTCGCAGGAGAAGCCCATCTCCTTGGCAGAGCATGCTGGGAAATGTTGGCTCCTCCTGATCTCTTCAGCCTGTGTTACTGCTGCTCCTGCAGACAGACCGTGCTTGCACCCAAGTTCCCGAACACACCAGACTCTGCCCGCCCGTGTGCTGCTGGAAATGCCATGCCTTTGACTGGAGTTTGGGTCTTCAGATTTTAAGTCAGATGTTATCTACCTATTCTGTGAAGTTCTCTGTGTATATGCAAGCAAAAGTAGGTGCACTCTCTCTTTTCTGCTCTTAGAGTAATACAAAGATATCCCTGCTGTATTGTCGCATAACTTTGTAGCAGTTTGTGTGAATGTGCAGCCCTCTCTGGACCCCGAGTTTATCCAGCACTTGCCTGCAGGCTACAGGCTGCTCCGTAATACCCCTACCGCCTAGCCATTGTTCCGTGCTGAATCAGGCTTCAGCGAAGCAAGAGCTTTCCCTACATTGCTCATTTCCTCCTCCTTGGTTGTAGAGATTATCATTCTCTCTGTGGACTAGAAATTGAGGCACTGGTAGACCTGGGGCTTGTGCCGACCACTCTGCTTGATGCTGTAGTTACGACGTTCACTGTGACGTAATCTCTGCCCTCAAGGAGCTTGTGGTCTGGAGGGTGAGACACATAAGTCAGAGCGGTCCAATGCAGAGGACGATCAGGGTGCTTCGGGAGTGGGTGGGTTTGCTGGGGTGCTGTGCATCCCCACTCTGGTATCCCCAGCACCCAGCACTGTCACATTATTTTCTCCTGTGACCAGGACTTTGTATCTCTGTCAGCCTTTGTTCCACTGTCCACACTCTCGCCTGTTCTGCCACAGCACCTTCCTTTGCATGGAGCCTGGGTCTGTATTGCCTGCGCCTTAGGCTGTCCTGTACGCACGAACTGCCCCAGTGTGTGAGGAATGTGCGGGAGAGTGGGAAGGTTCCGGAGTACCAGGCGTCTCTGGAGATCGCCGGTGCTCAGCTCATTTGTCACTGCCTAGGCTTCCTGGAGTGTTTCCATCCTAGGAAATTTTTTTTTGGCCTCAAGACAGAACTTCTAAGAACACATCCTAGGATTGGGCCTTCTGGCACCGTGTCCCTCTCACCTCACTGGCACTGGCCGGCCCGTGCTGTTTGCTGGATTCTGTGCCACTCGCAGAGTGGAGGGCACTGAGATGTGGCCCCTGCTTTCCAGGGGCTCAAGACGCAGTAGCTGGAAGCACGTGAGGGGCAGAGGGCTGGCTAGCTTTGTGGGGGACGCTGGGCTGACGGCAGGGCTGGACCAGTAGACAGAAATGAGCTGTGAGGGGATCAGAGGGTCGCATGGGCAGGGCAACAGGACGGCCTCCCAGGTGTGGCAGCTAGGGAGGAACACAGACAGAGGTGTGACTAGATGACGTAGACTGTCTGAGGTCTGAGTGAGGAGAGATATGAAAGACCTGGAGTCCTTACTTGAGTCTCTTCCCACTAGGGTAACTCCCCAACAGAAGTTAATGTCCAACCAAGCCCAGGTCCCAAAGGATACTGTTTCGATCTGAAATCAAAAGAGGTGAACCCAGCGCCCAGCCAGGAAAACATTCTAATGTTTCAGAGGCACAAAGAAAAGGAGTAAAGGGAGTGGGAAGCAAAAGATAAGAAGCCCCTTCTGTGTGCACTGTGCTAAGTTATTGAATCATGTGTGTGTGTGCTCTTTAATTTTCCCAACCAACCCACGGACCGACACTGACAGCTGAGGAAGCTGGGATGGAGAGTCATGCAGCTGGTCAGCAGGAGGGTGGTCTTTGAGGCCGGTGAGGCTCCAGAGCTTCACCTTGGTGTGCTGCCTCTTCCCAAGGGACTGACAGCTACACCCGAGAGACACTTGGATCAAATCTTTTTTTTTTTTTTCTTAAAGATTTTATTTATTTATTTGACAGAGAGAAACAGCGAGAGAGGGAACACAAGCGAGAGAGAGGAGTGAGAGAGGGAGAAGCAGGCTTCCCGCAGAGCAGGGAGCCCGATGCGGGGCTCAATCCCGGGTCTTTGGGATCATGTCCTGAGCCGAAGGCAGTCACTTAACCAACTGAGCCACCCAGGTGCCCCAACTTGGGTCAAATCTTAAGTACCACATAGGAAGCCCCAAACCGGCCAGTGTGAAAATGTCAACCAAGGAGCAAAAAGTTGTTAATGAGCTCTTTGCCAGCGTGGGCTGTTCTACCTTGAGAAAACCCATGCTTTCCACAGAGTCTGGCTCTTTATACATTCTCTTCCGTGCTTCTACCCATGATCACTGCTTCCTAGGGTTCTCCAGGAGCTCTGGGCAACCATATGACCCTGCAACCTCAGAGAGCCCTCCGTGTCACCCTGTCTGTTGGTGCCTTGATGAATGACCCCAAGACAATGCAGCCTGGCCTGCCAGAGTCCTCTCTCTGAGTGTGTGTGGGCCGTCTTACTGCCAGAGCTGGGCTCATTTAATAATTGAAGGCCAGTGTTAAACGTTTCATGGCTTGTCCTTCAGTGGTTTTCTGTGTGTAAGTGAGATGCCCTGTCTCCCAAGGACGTGCTATTTCCTGAAGTGCAGCTGATGTGGCCTGTTCAGACGCTGCCATTGGAGGGCTTGGATTTCATCAGATCCTCTTTTCGAAAGCGATCTCTTCTGTCTTATCTCTGAGAGCAGGCATAGGAGGCTGGGAGGCTGGGGCCAACCATCACCTTACTGGGAATTTGGACTATGGAGGGTGAGCTCCAGGAGACGTGCTCAGCTACTTCCCATTGTGTTAAGGAATTGGTGCATTTTGTCATTTTAACATGAAAGAGGGGCCGCTGCAGGTGTAAATACCTGTGATGTTAGCCTTGCACTGGTCATTCTCGGCTGGTTCCAACTGCGGTTTCTCTAAGTCACGTGCTTTCTTCTTGCTTTTAGGCCTCCCTGTTCTCCTTACCTTTCCCTTCACTCTGCTGACATCTGTTCCCCCTTGCTCTCCCTGGGAAAGAGCTCTTTCTCTGCATACCCCTTAGCTCCGTGTGTCTCCCCCTCTTCCTGTGTGAGAGTAACCGGTTTAGTTGCCTTTTGCCAGTGGACCCTGAGCTCTTTGGGGATGATGGAGTCATGACTAAATGAACAAGCTGTGGTAGTTCGTGAATTCTGCTGCTGGAAAAATAAAATAATAATTAAGGAAGAAAACTAACATTAATTGAGGACCTGTTGTGACCCAGGCACTGGGTTAGAAGTGCTGTCTCATTCCATTTTCACAACGGCCTTGGATCATGGACATTAGAGGTTATAGAAGGAAGTCAGGATTCCTGTAGTCTTTCATTGTTATCCTTGGTTTTGGACTGACTCATCATAAATGACCTGCATTATAATTTAATAATGAGGACTTTTGAAACTTGAAAAAATGCTTTCTTTTAATTTTGCAGTTTCACAGTTTAACATTGAGTACAATAATATATCAGATGACTGTCAAAATGCAGAACTAACTCTTTTGCTGGAAATAATTACACTCTGCCAACCCTGTTTATTTTGAGCAGCTCCAGCGGTTAATGTGCTGCGCTGAGCTGTAAATTGAGCCTGTGATATACGGATTATGCAGTGGGGGCCGGGGGTGGGGGCATGGATCCGAGTGGCGGTGAAACCAAGTGCGGACCTACTGGGTAGGTAGTATGAAGGGGAATCTGGACCTGTTCTTTTGTTAAGTCCATTCCCCTGAAGAGAAGTTTGTGATTTGACAGTTTAGACAGCTGGAAAAATTAGGGGCTGCTTTGCCGGAGAAGCTGGTCTGATCCTTCAGGCTTGCGCTTAGGAAATGAAGCCATTGGATCTCTTGGTGGTTCTTTGGTCAGAGCGCCTGTGTTTCAGGCCATAGGCAGTTCAGACTTGTACACTGGGACCTGCCCTCAGCCAGGCCGGCTCTCCTGTCTTGCACGTTTGGTTGCCCTTGGCTTGAATCTGTCCCCTTAGAGCTGGCCTGTCTAAAGTAAGACTCAGCCTGGCAGAGAGGAAGTTAAAGTGGGGCAGATCTGTGTTTGAATTCAGGCTCCCACTACTGACTGACACCTGGGTTATTCAGGGAAAGTGGCGTTGCCTTCCTGAGCCTCCATTTCCTTATCTGTAAAATGGAGATAATACACTGAGCAGTTATTTGTTGAATGCCTGTTCTTGTGCTAGCCGCTGTTCATTTTATTTGCAAAATAGAAACCTTTGTCCTTATGGAATTTACATTTTAGTGAGAGGAGACCTACGTTCAACCATAGACATAATAAATAAGAAAAGTACGTGTTAGAAGGTAGTAAGTTTAATAAAAAAGAAGAAAAGAGAAAGGAGCAGGGTATGGGACTTGGGGAACTCTGGAGGGGAGCTGGGATGTGTTGGTTGGATGCAGTTTTCGATGGGCCTCATTGAGTTGGTCACATTGGAGTGAAGATGTGGAGTTGGAGAAGGACTTGGGTCTGCAGGAATCCGGCAAAGATGGTCCCAGCACAGAGGCTCGAATGCAGGAGCAGGCCTGGCATGCTCGAGAACCCACAAGGAAGCTGGCATGGCTCCAGCAGAGGGAGCGGTCAGCATGGGCAGGGATAAGAGGGGCTAAGGTCAGAGAGGTCCCGCAGGGAGGTGAGGATTCAGTGAAGTGGTTTCTTTTTTTTTTTTTTTTTTT
>PITA01009808.1:0-75409 GCA_004023965.1 Spilogale gracilis
CCCCAAGTATTGTTGACTTTCAAAAAGATGACAAAATTTCCAAAATTTTAAAATGCTTTAGAGATGTATCTATATAACCTGACAGGTTCTCTATATTTGATGATTGACGTCTAATTTTGTATTATAGAATAACTTCAAAACAATCATAATCATTTGCCTTGTTTTTAAAGGGGGAAACCCGCTAGAGTACTACCAGTGATCTTGAGCAAAATGATTTATTTTTTTTTATAATTTAAATAGTTGAAAGCCTTGCACTTACAGATTCCTGACCTTGAACAAGAATATATTAACCTTAGTTTGAAGAGAGCAGTTCACTGGCAGAATGGTGATATTCCTAATGATGATTATTAAGTGTATGTTTATATTCTAATGTGATCTTCATAAACCACCACTTACAGTTTTGTTTTGTTTTTTTTTTTTTTAGTTCAGGTGTCAAAACTTATGGCATACACGTTCAGAAGTGCTATGATTAGTACTCATGTTGCACCCCCTTGGAAAGCTAATGAATAAAGGGTTTTTTGGTACATTGCTGAATTCAGTGATTTGATCTCATGAACGGAGCACCTAGACAAAGACAAAGCTTTCATACATTCATTCATCTATTTATCCATTCTAATTACTGAATAGCTACATCACACCTATTTCTAGGTTAGGTATATAAAGATAGAATGAACAAACCAGACAGTCTCTGTCTTACAGAGCTTACTGTCCCAGAGATGGAAAAAATCTACAAAATTTATCAATGAATGATTAGATAATCACAAATTGAAATGAGTTCTGTGATGTGAAGGATGAATATGATATGATAGAAGAAAATGACAGCAGGGACCAATCAGGAGCTCAGAGTGAGAACAGACATCTCTGAAAAATGGTTGGACAGAACTTTCACACACAATCTAAGAACAGTTAGAATGTAAGTTCAATTTTTTTAAGATTTTATTTATTTTTATGACAGAGAGAAACACAGCTACAGAGGGAACACAAGCAAAGGGAGACAGGGAGGGAGAAGCAGGCTTCCAGCCGAGCAGGAAGCCCAATGTAGGGCTCAATCCTAGAACTCTGGGATCATAACCTGAGCCAAAGATGCTTAATGACTGAGTCACCCAATCACCCTGGAAGTTCAGATTTTATGTAGCCTTAGCATGCTACCAAATACTGAATATTTCTCAGCAACCAGAAAAGCATGACCAGAAAAGCCATGTAGGGTAATTTATTTGCCAGTGTGGAAGGACAGATGTTGTCTTCAATACACTTCATTTTCTATAAAAAGCAGAATCTCCAAGCTACTTTGTTAGGGTCACTCTGTAAAAAAAGGATCAGGTGGTGGGAGTAAATGAAATGAATACTCTGTTGAGCTTTAGTAAGGCACTGAGCTGGCCCTCAGTCATGAAACTACCTACCCTCCAGAGAAGGAATGATTCGCTGGTTACATTCACCCTCTAACAATTTTTATTTGTCCCAGCAGCATCCTAAAACATGTTTCAGAGAATGCTGCTTCCA
Source organism: Spilogale gracilis (assembly GCA_004023965.1). Classification (NCBI taxonomy): domain Eukaryota; kingdom Metazoa; phylum Chordata; class Mammalia; order Carnivora; family Mephitidae; genus Spilogale; species Spilogale gracilis. Next base: position 1,501 of record PITA01009808.1, read on the forward strand.
TGAGATGGTCTTTGGTAGCTAAATTTATTTGGTAATTTCTGCCCATGTATCCTCTAGTTAGAGGTTCCTGTGCATTAATAAATAAAAGATTACGAAAACTCCTGCAGTAAGGAAAACTGTTTAACTGCCTTGGTAGTGTTTCCCAAGAGGATTATTTTGTTCATTTAATGCCTATTAATGTCTATTGAAACTAGTGTCCCCTGAAACATGCTGAGAAACATGCTTTTGATTCTGAAGAATCATTTACTTCCTTTTGCATTTTCAATTAGCCATTCGATTTTCACAAAAGGAAACTTTTATACTTCCTCAACAAAAGCAAAATGCCCACGCCCACTCTGAAGAGAAGACTGAGCCATATTTTCAATGACAGCCTCTTAGAGAGACTTCTATGGAGGCACTTAACAAGAAACGGAAGTCCAGCCCTGTGAATTTGCAATTTCCTGCTTCTTAGGCTGCTGATCTCTGCTCAGAAACCAAGTTCCCTAGCATGACCAATTATAAATTGTGCTCTATTCAGCTCTATTTGTATTCTGAGCTTTATGTTTGAAAGATTTTTTAAAGACTTCTCTGAGAAATTTTTAAAGCTCTAAAGAGGAGTGAGGCATTTGCAAAGAAAATGAGGCGATGACCCAGAAGCAGACTGTAGAGTGACCCAATTTGTAAGAAAAGAAGAGCAAGCTCAGTGTAAGGTCTTATTTTCTCAAGGCTGGATTAAGTGGGGTTTGTGTGTAGGAGGGAAGGGAGGAAACCGAATAAAGGCATTGAAAATACAGAAATTTCCAGAAGAGGCCAATAAATTACAAATTGTGTGTGAGGGAGAGAGAGGAACACACACACACACACACACACACACACACGAAGACAGAGAGAGAGAGAAAGAGAGAGAGAAAACCTTATTTAACAAAAGTAAAGGAAGATTTCCATACTATAATTACCATTACACTGGAATAGCCTCAAAATGCCCCAAACCTTATTCAGAAAATACAGCTACTTGTCAGAGAAAAAATGATTTACTTTATCTCTTTACCCTTGAGGCTTGGAAAAACTACAGTATTTAAATAAAAATTTTACTGGGTATATAGTTAATTAGAATTACTTTTTTTTAAAACTTCCATTTCACTACAATCTATATCCTTATGGAGACACTCAGAAGTTCTAACCATTGTCTGCTCTTTTTCAGCACCGTATAAATACCAAGGCATGTCTGACTCTTTTGCCGAAGATAAACCATATTGAGGAAGGAGAAAAGCATTATCTTCAGAATATATTGCTCAGAGCCTCCTTGGCAGTTATTTCAGTTTCTTTCAATGTTTCTATTAAAAAGAAAGAAAGAAAGAGAGAGAGAAACTTGGCTCCCAGAATCCCAAATGTGATAAGAGGATTACAATTGGGGTCACTAACTCACTGTTTCTATTTCAATAAAGATAATAAAAAGCATCCGAATCCCCTTCCCAATGGAGGTTAATGGGCACGAGCCTCTGGGAGTACCAACTCCATGTTTAAATAGTGGCCAATGCCATGTGGAAGACCACTTAGAGAGGTGCAGGATGCCCCCCGGGACCCCCAGTGAGTTCTTTTCATGTACTGTCTGACTATTGCTGCATTGTAATGGGGAACAAAGGGACAAGGGAGCTGTTTGATGGACTGGTCCATTTCCATGGAGGACCTAAAACTTCTACCTCAGTAGACTAAAAAGATCAAAGTAAATCCTAGTACAAAAAGACAGGTCCTTAAACAGAAGTAAAACCCAGGGTGATCATTTGCTTCTAATACATTATGATGCTGTCAGGCATTAGCAAGTATTAAAATAATCCGGCTGAATGCTCTTTAAACATGAGATGCTTTAACAAAGTGAAGGCAACACAGTCAAGTAAAAGGATAGTTTCGCGATCAGAGATCATGAAGACCAAAATAAGTAGTGAAAGATCATGATTCATAGCTCTTAAATTGCCTCTCAGCATTAAACCAAACAGAAGGTGGAGAAGGGGATTAAAATTTTATCTCCAGGGCGCCTGGGTGGCTCAGTGGGTTAAGCCTCTGCCTTCAGCTCAGGCCATGATCCCAGGGTCCTGGGATCCAGGCCCGGATCAGGCTCAGCAGGGAGCCTGCTTCCTCCTCTCCCTCTGCCTGCCTCTCTGCCTACTTGTGATCTCTCTCTCTCTGTCAAATAAATAAATAAAATCTTTAAAAAAAAATTGCATCTCCAAACCAAAATTTGACTTCCTCCTTTATTCATTCATAAACCTGAATGAAACAGGTCTCAGTTAGAAATGCCCTGTCAATACCAGAAGTGCTAATTTATACTTGTGAGGTTTGTTTTTTTGTTTTTGTTGTTTTCTTCCTGGTGTCCTGAGTTACATAACTGATTAACTGGTGCTAATTGATTTGTTAGCCTTGGAGCCCTGCAGGGAGTGAAGCACTTTATAGAATGATTGTTTTTGGAAGCATGAGGGACACAGAATAACTCAGGAACCATGATGGATACAGCCCTTAAAACAATGCTTATCCTTTATGGAAAAAAGACCAAAAAAAAAAAAAAAAAGGATACCAAAAAGACACAAAGAGACAAAGGAAGCAGGAAACAAGGGAAAGACAGAAAGAGGGAGGGAGGAAGAAAACACATTTTTAAGTGAAAAAATATTAAGCTGGTCCTTTGGGATTTGGAACTACACATGCTATTGTAGTTTGGGGCTTCATTAAAATGATGGATAGAAAGAGCGAGCCTCTATAAAGATCTATCAAAATAACAAATCTAAAGAGTAAATAAGGTATCTCTGTGAGTTTCTAAGCATCTTTCATACATGTCTGGATCTCACACTTGCTTCCTACTTAAATCCAAGTTTTTACTTTCCATTTATTTACTTATTTATTTATTTATTTATTTATTTATTTATTTATTTTATTTTTTCAGTGATTCAAGATTCATTGTTTATGTGCCACACCCAGTGCTCCATGCAATATGTGCCCTCAATACCCACCACCAGGGTCGCCCATCCCCCCAGCCCTATCCCCTACTTTACCTCAGTTTGTTTCTGAGTCCAAAGTCTCACATGTTTCATCTCCCTCCCTGATTTACCCCAATTCATATTTCCTTTCCTACTCCTACTGTCCTCCATATTACTCCTTATGCTCCACAAGTGAAACCATATGATACTTGACTTTCTCTGCTTGGCTTATTTCACTCAGTATAATCTCCTCCAGTCCCGTCCATGTTGCTACAAAAGTTGGGTATTCAACCTTTCTGGTGGAGGCGTAATATTCCATTGTATATATGTACCACATCTTCTTTATCCATTCATCTGTTTAAGGGCACCTTGGCTCTTTCCACAGTTTGGTGATTGTGGCCATTGCTGCAATGAACATTGGGGTACATATGGCCTTTCTTTTCACTACATCTGTATCTTTGGGTTAAGTGCCCAGTAGTGCAATTGCAGGGTCATAGGATAGCTCTATTTTTAATTTTTTAAGGAATCTCCACACTGTTTTCCAAAGGCTGCACTAACTTGCCTTCCCACCAACAGTGTAAGAGGGTTCCTCTTTTTCCACAGCCTCTCCAACACTTGTTGTTTCCTATCTTGTTAATTTTGGCCATTCTGACTGTTGTAAGGTGATATCTCAATGTGGTTTTGATCTGAATTTCCCTGATAGCTAATGATGATGAACATTTTTTCATGTGTCTGTTAGCCATTTGTATGTCTCCTATGGAGAAGTGTCTGTCCATGTCTCCTGCCCATTTTTTGATGTGATCATCTTTGTTTTGATTGCTGAGTTTGGGGAGTTCTTTAAAGATCTTTGATATCAGCCCTTTGTCTGTAGTGTCATTTGTGAATATCTTCTCCCATTCTGTGGGTTACCTCTTTGTTTTGTTGATGGTTTCCTTTGCCAGGTAGTAGCTTTTTATTTTGGTGAAGTCCCAAAAGTTCATTTTCGCTTTTGTTTCCTTTGCCTTTGGAGATATGTCTTGAAAGAAGCTGCTGTGGCTGATGTTGAAGAGGTTAATGCCTATGTTCTCCTCTAGGATTTTGATAGATTCCTGCCTCACGTTGAGGTCTTTCATCCATTTCAAGTTTATCTTTGTGTGTGGCATAAGAGAATGGTTGAGTTTCATTTTTCTATACGTAGCTGTCCAATTTTCCCAGCATCATTTATTGAAGAGACTGTCTTTTTTCTACCGGATATTTTTTCCTGCTTTGTCGAAGATGATTTGACCACGGAGTTGGACTCTCTACATATTTGGACTCTCTTCTCTGTTCTGTCTATGTGTCTGTTTTTGTGCCAGTACCATGCTGTCTTGGTGATCGCAGCTTTGTAATAAAGCTTGAAATCAGGCAACATGACGCCCCCAGCTTTGTTTTTCTTTTTCAACATTTCCTTAGCAATTCAGAATCTTTTTTGGTTCTATATAAAATTTAGGAATCTTTGTTCCAGCACTTTGAAAATGTACGTGGGATTTTGATCCGATGGCATTGAAAGTATAGATTTCTCTGGGCAGTATAGACTTTTTAACAATGTTTATTCTTCCGATCCATGAGCATGGAATGCTCTTCCATCTTTTTGTGTCTTCTTCAATTTCTTTCATGAGTGTTCTGTAGTTCCTCTAATACAGATCCTTAACTTCTTTGGTTAGGTTTATTCCTGGGTATCTTATGGTTTTTGGTGCTACAGCAAATGGAATCGATTCTCTAATTTCCCTTTCTATATTTTCCTTGTTAGTGTATAAGAATGCCACTGATTTCTGTGCATTGATTTTGTATCCTGCCACATTACTGAATTGTAGTATGAGATCCAGTAGTTTGGAAGTAGAGTATTTTGGGTTTTGCATAAAAGAATCATGTCATCTGTGAAGACAGAGAGTTTGACTTCTTCTTTGCCAATACGAATAACTTTTATTTCCTTTTGTTGTCTAGTTGCTGTTGCTAGGACTTCTAACACTATGTTAAACAATACTGGTGAGACTGGGCATCCTTGTCTTATTCCTGATCTCAGTGGGAAGGCTGTCAATTTTCCCTATTGAGAATGATATTTGCTGTGGGTTTTTCGTAGATAGATTTCATGAGGTTGAGGAATGTTCCCTCTATCCCTATATTCCGATGAGCTGTAATCAGGAATGGATGCTGTATTTTGTCAAATGCTTTTTTTTCCTATGAACCGAGAGGACCATGTGATTCTTTTCTCTTATTGATTTGTTATATCACATTGATTGACTTGCAAATGTTGAACCACACTTGCATCCCAGGGATAAATCCCCCTGGTCATGGTGGATAATCTTTTTAATGTACTGTTGGATTCTATTAGCTAGGATCTTGCTAAGAATCTTGGCATCCATGTTCATCAGGAATATTGGTCTGAAATTCCCCTTTTTTATGGAGTCTTTGCCTGGTTTGGGGATTAAAGTAATGCTGGCTTCATAGAAAGAGTCTGGAAATTTTCCTTCTGTTTCTATTTTTCGGAAACACCTTCAGGATAATGAGTATTATTTCTTCTTTAACTGTTTGGTAGAATTCCCCAGGGAATCCATCAGGTCCTGGGCTCTTGTTTTTTGGGAGGTTTTTGATCATGGCTTCAATCTCTTTACTAGATATAGGTCTATTCAGGTTGTCAATTTCTTCCTGCTTCAGTCTTGAAAGTTTACAGGTTTCCAGGAATCCCCCCACATCTTCTAAGTTGTTTAACTTATTGGCATATAACTGTTGATAGTAATTTCTGATGATCGCTTCTATTTCCTTATTGTTAGTTGTGATCTTTCCCCTTTCATTCATAATTTTATTAATTTAGGTCCTCTCCCTTTTCTTTTGGATTAGTTTGGCCAGTGGTTTATTGATCTTATTAATTCTTTCTAAGAACCAGCTTCTAGTTTTGTTGATGTGTTCTATTGTATCTATAGTTTCTAATTCATTGATCTCTGCTTTAATCTTAATTATTTCCCATCTTGTGTGTGGGGTTGGCTTAATCTGTTGTTGATTTTCCAGTTCTTTAAGGTGTAAAGAGTTGGTGTATTCAGGATTTTTCAATTTTTTCGAGTGAGGCTTGGATGGCTATGTATTTCCCCCTTAGGACCACCTTTGCTGTATCTCATAGATTTCGGATCAATGTATCTTCATTCTCATTGGTTTCCATGAACAGTTTAAGTTCTTTGATTTCATGGTTGATCCAAACATTCTTTTTTTTTGTTCCCTAAGATTATTTATTTATTTTTTGACAGAGAGAAACATAGCTACAGAGGAAACACAAGCAGGGGGAGTGAGAAAGGGAGAAGCAGGCCTCCCGCTGAGCAGGGAGCCTGATGTGGGGCACGATCCTGGGACTCCAGGATCATGTCCTGAGCTGAAGGCAGTCGCTTAACCAACTGAGCCACCCAGGTGCCTATGATCCAAACATTCTTGAGCAGGATAGTCTTTAGCTTCCAAGTGTTTGAATTCCTTCTGAACTTTTTGTTGTTGTTGAGTTCCTGTTTCAAGGCACTGTGGTCAGTGAATATCAGAGAATAATCTCAATCTTCTGGTATTGGTTGAGCCCTGATTTGTGGCCTAGTATGTGGTCTATTCTGTAGAAAGTTCCATGTGTGCTCGAGAAGAATGAGTATTCTGCTGTTTTAGGGTGGAATGTTCTGAATATATCTATGAGATCCATCTGTTTCAATGTGTCATTCAAAATTTCTATTTCTTTGTTGATTTACTGTTTAGATGATCTGTCCATTGCTGAGAGTGGCTTGTTAAGATCTCCTACAATTAATGTGTTTGTATCAATATGACTCTTTATTTTGCTTAACAGTTGGCTTATGTAGTTGGCTGCTCCCATATTGGGGGCATAAATATTTACAATTGTTAGATCTTCTCGGTGGATAGATCCTTTAATTACAGTCTTTAAAATCTAAGTTATCTGATGAGAATCGCTACCCCAGTTTTCTTTTGAGGTCCACTGGCATGAGAGATGGTTCTCCATCCCTTCACTTTCAGTCTGAATGTATCTTTAGATTCAAAATGTGTCAGTTGTAGACAGCATATTTACCCAGTCTGCAACTCTGTGCCATTTTAGTGGAGCAATTAGGCCATTTACTATGAGAGTGATTGTTGAAAGATTCATTTTTATTGACATCATGTTGCCTGTGAAGTTCTTGTTTCTATAGATTACCTCTGTAAATTTCTGTTCTGTGAAGTTTTTACTTTTCATTCAACTACCATATGTCACAAAAACATACAGATTTCCTAGGGGACCTTTCTTAAGTACACGTTTATTGCTAGGAAGATTATTTGTGTGTCTATAACATATCAGAGAATTTGCAGAGCAGAGATAGTCTTTTAATGGGATGAAAGTAAGAAAAAAAATCATAGTATCTCAACAGATCTATTTTTATCTTTTCTTGGTTTCACTAGCATTAACCTAAGTCCTAATTTTGCTGCGTCACATTAAAGGGACCCCAATCTGATCCCAACTATGATAGCATGTTCCTAAACTACAGTCAAATGAAGTTAATTTTGCTCCCAGAAATGAGAGCCAACATTTTGCACAAGTTGCTTCCTTTGTGGGGTAACTGTCATATCTGGACAAGGACACAATAATATCAAAACTACTGGTTGCCTGGGTGGCTTAGTTATTAAATGTCTGCCTTCTTCTCAGGTTATGATCCCGGAGTCCCGGGATCAAGTCCCACACTGGGCTTCTTGCTGGACACGAAGCCTGCTTCTCTCTCTCTCACTCCCCCTGCTTGTATTCCTTCTCTAGCTGTGTTTCTCTCTGTCAAATAAAAAAATAAAATCTTCTAAAAATATATCAAAACTATTATGTAATTAGAAATATCAGATAATCCTCCTCTATGCCTTCTATAAATGAGCATGTAGAAAATATTTGTTATATAACCTTAGAAATAAAGGATTTTAAAAGAATTTAATATTGTCATGCACAAATATAGTACAATTAAGCTGTGAAGATTTTAAGTGATACGAGTATACATTTAAAAAACATAGAACCATTATGTATTTATTTTTATGGTTTCCTTTTTCATAAAGGTGAGTTAAATTTGTTTTCTTTTATAAGCAGTAATAATAAAGTTTCTTTCAAAATCAACATACTTAAGTTAACAAGAGAAAGTTGGCTTAGGGAAAATTATTAAGAGAAAAATATTTCTGTTGCTAGGAGTTGTTATCAAAACCAGGAAGGTGGAATAACATTGACAAAATTCTAAAGGGAAATGATACTAAAATATATTCTTCAATTAGGCAGGACTGGAAAAACCTAACATGTAACATTCCCCATGCAACTTTCTTCCAACACATTTCTTTTTTAATCACACACGTAGTTATAAAAAATAGAGGTCTCCTGTCCTCTTTCCTACCCACTCTACCCCACTTCCTCCAATGGTAACATTTTGCAAGACTATAGCACAATGTCAAAACCAGGATATTGACAACAATGTAGTCCAGATATGGAACATTTCCATCACCACAAAAATCATTCTTACCATCTATTCATCCATCTACCTATTCTCACCCATCCCTGACATCTGGAAACCATGAATATTTTTCCTCTTCTACAATTCTGCCGTTTCAAGAATGTTGTAAGAATGGTATTATACAGTAAGTGAACTTTGAGAATTGACTTCTGGCAACCAATATAATTCCCCAGAGATTCAACCAGGTTACCAAATAGATCTGTAGTATTTTCCTTTATACTGCTGTACTCTGTGATATGGACATAACAGAATTTGCGCAGTCATTCACTTACTGAGGACTGTTCCAGTTTTGAACTATTACAAATAAAACTGCTGTAAATGAAACTGTACAGGCTTTTGTGTAGACATAAGTTTTCATTTCTCTTCAATACACCCAAGAGTTCAATTGCTGTGTTACATATATTGTAGCTGATAGTTGCACGTTTAGTTTTTTCAAGAACTGCCAAACTGGTTTTCCACAGTGCCTAGAGCATTTCATATTCACACCAGCAACGTGTAAGTGGTCCAGTTTCTCCACATCCTTGCCAACATTGGATGTTGACATTCTATTTTACTTTATCCATTCAAATAAGTTTATAATGGGATCACAATGTGGTTTTCGCTGGCATTTACTTGATGAATAATGATGTTGAACATCTTTCATGTGCTTATTTGCCATCTGTATATCTTCATTGGTGAATTGTCTGTTTATGTCTTTGCCCATTTTCTCATTAGATAATTCATTCTATTACTGTTGAGTTTTGAGAGTTATTTTCTAGATAGTATCCCCTTTTTAGAAATGCGAGTTGCAAATATTTTCTCCTCATCTGTAGCTTGTTTTGTCGGTCTGAACAGTGTCTTTTGCAGATCAAAAGTTGTAAATTTTGATCAGCTGAATTCATTTTTCCTTTTATGGATTGTTTTTGATGTCAAGTGTAGGAACTGTTTGCCTTGCCCTTAGTGTAATTGCTGAATTTTCCCTCAAATTTGTGCAGCTAATTTTGAGTATCATAAAAACAACTCATTGTTCTATTCATTCTTAGGATTTGAAGAAAATCCTGACAGGATTGTTGTACTCTGTGCTCTGAACTCCGTTGTACACTACTATCCCTGGGAAATCCTGAAAGCATGTTTTCCTGATCTCAATAACAGATAAAGTGTGCCTTCCTGAAAAAATGAGCATTCTTAAATTATGTAGTGACTGAATTATATGATTTTAGCATGTTTCTCTCTATGTATATGTCTATGCTACATTCTGCCTACCCACTATTTCACACCAATTTTATAACCAACTTTTAGAAGGCCTTCTAGTTTAATCTTGGCTTTTTTACATGTTTTAAACATTTTTTTCTGTTGTCCTCATTTGCCCTAAATTTCCGGAATTTTTACTAAATTGGTGTGAATGTAAAATTCTACCACCACTCTGGAAAACAGTTTAGCAGCTCTTGGACACATCTATCTCTCTATAAATTTGAGCCACCTCAAATGAGCAATAAAAATAAAACAAAAATAAGAACAGTCATTGAGTTTTTGAAGACAAAGTGTGTCTGTGGCCTACGGCAGCACACTTACCACTAGGGCTCTCTCAAATTCCACATTTACATCATCCGGAGGTATCATCATCACACAGCAATGCCAAATTAGAAAATCAGAGGGAATTTTATTGGTAAGACTTGTGTCCCTTTCACTACAGCTGAGGTTATTATTCAGTGAAGTCCCCATATAAAAACTACTGACCACTAACAAAGTTTAGCAAAGGCAAAGAAACAAGGCTGATGTCTTTTCAAGGACACTTTCACTGTACCTGTTTTATGATCCCAGACTTTATCATAGGCCTTCTAAACTGTTAACAATCCAGGGTCAAATGTTCAGTGATTTTGAGATCATGACATAGAAACATCAGAAAAAGATGAAATGTAACTTTGTTTGATTCCCCTAAATTGATAAAGAATTAATTTCAGTGAAATAATATGGAAGGCCAGAACTTTCATATTCACCTCAGTGACCCAGCACATTGTCCCCATTCAACTTACAAAAGATGCAATTCAATAATCATTTCATAATTAAATGAATCAACTTTGCAGTATCTGTATTATTAATTGCTTCCTATACAGTTGCTGTGCCAAGGAATTTGGAAGAGTTTATTGACTAACACATAAACAACATCGCTCTTGCTCAGTAAGAAATCGCATTGCTATGCTCTGCAGTGGATTTCAGGGGAAGGGTGATTATCATTACCTGAAGTCTATCTAAGGGATTTGAGTTCCGAATTAGAAAAAAAGTAACTTTTTCTACTAGATGTCTTATAAGTCAATAGAACAGACTCTTTCTAAAGAAGAGCTCTTGTATATAAAGGAAAGCCTTGGCTGCCAGCATATTTCATTAAAGCCTAAAGGCTCATAAGGATACATCCTTGTTATAATCAGGCCATGCATTTTTAACATTAGTCACATTACATCATCTCGGGTAGATGCCTAGCCTAAGTGAACAGGCACCATGACTTGAATTGCAACATGCAAGCTATACAGCTACATTTTCTTTTAAAAAGTTTAATATATTAATTTTTATAACGAAAGGTAGCATTTAATATCTTTATCACTTGGCAGAAGATGGAACTGACCAGTCCAACTTCTGAAATACTTGCATTATCTAAGAAAATTAATTTGAAGACTAGATTCTTACAACAGCATCTATCTAACATTTTGCTTAGGGTAAATTAAGTTCTGACTAATGATGAGATTAATGAGTGGAGATACCAGTTCATCTTTGCACTGCCCTGGTGCCACACCTGACTTTTTATTTATTTATTTTTTTTAAGGAGGCTTGGCATAAAAGCATTTTTTAAATTTTGCTTTATATAGAAAATATAAGTAACATTTTCATTTTTGTCTAATGTTTTATGCCCCACTGCCTGTAAGACCTAAGATTAAAGATCTTTCATTGGGGTCAGAGTTAATGTATTACAAAGTAATGATGCAGATTTGTAATAAAAGCCAAATCCATTGATCTTTACCTGCCCAAATTAGGTAGGACCTCAATTAAAATAATATTGTTATCTCCTAGGACTCAATTACCTATGAATACCGGTTACTAGAATACTGATGTAGAGCTAAATAGGCATCTAAATACTTTAACCTTACAAAATGAGAACCATTATCAATACCTGCAATATAATAGACTCTTATCTATGACTTAACATATTTCAAATTATTTTATTAATCAATGTTTGATATTTTAAGTGAATTGACATGTTTTAATTTATTCACTAAACACTATTAAAGAATGCATGACCCCTGGCATATGAAGAATTTACATATGATGCTAAAGGTACTGAGTAGAGGTTTTTTTTTTTTCCATTTATGTGTTTTTACATTTTCCACATTGTCTACAATGCTATGAAAATAAAATATTTTTAATTTGAAAATTAAATGTTATTTTAAATAAAAAGGAACTACTTCTTCAAGCCCCAAATTTGAGGAGAACGTGTCAGATTAATCATAATCTCAGGGACATAAAACATGGACAACATCTAGATTTCTTAAACTGAAAAGTAATTGTAAGGCAACAAATTTCAAAAATCCATGCTAAAGAGATTTTCAACGTATAGCTAGATGCTGACTAAAAGCAGGTCAGGGAAGGTTTATCATACAATAATTTGTCAGGGACTATTTTTTAAAGACAATGACATTAAGACGATTGTTGAAATATCAGGTATGGATTGCTGCAGAGAAATTTGAGGCAAGACCTTCAGTTTGACATTATGCAGGTGAAGGATACAAACAGGACACATACTTTTTACATGTGTGTATAATAAAGTTTTGGTGCAAGGGCACCTGGCTGGCTAAGGTGGTTAGGCGTCTGCCTTTCATTCAGGTCATGATCCCAGGGTCCTGGGATTAACCTCCTATGGGGCTCCCGGCTCAGTGGGGAGTCTGCTTCTCCTTCTCCCTCCACGCCTCCCATCAGCTCATGCTCTCTCTAGCCATCTCTCTCAAATAAATAAAATCTTAAAATAAAACAAAACAAAAACGGTTTTGGTGCAGAAATTGAGAATAGGAACATTATGTTTTAAAGTCTCTTTACTGTCTCCTCTAAATTAAAAAAATAGACTTATCTTTACTATGTAACTTTTGCTTTAAATTATAATAGTCCTCAGGTGCCTCAGTGGCTTAATTGGTTGAATGACTGACTCCTGATTTTGGCTCAACTACTATGACGACAACTACAACTATACTACTACTACCTTGGTGATCACAGGGTCAGGTTCCATGCCCAGGGGGAGCCTGCTTAAGACTCTCTCTCTCCCTCTGCCCTTCCCAAGCCCCCTCCACTTACACACTCTCTCTCAAAAAAAAAAAAAAAAGAAAAGAAAAGAAGAGAAAATTATAACAGCCTTTCAGTGAGACCAAAGCCAAAAACCCATCTGAGCATCCAAAGAACTTCTTACTGCCAAAAGGACAATTGTGTAGCCCTATTAGCTCATGCCTTTTCCTACATGATTAAATAAAAACCAACATAAAAATACTTTAGGATTGAGAATAAGATTTAAACATCACTTCACATGCAGACATCATGACAACTTATCAAATTACATATTTATTCAGCAGATGGGCCAAGCTTTTCACAATGAGCTATGCAGAACATGAAGAAGCCTAAGACTGAGCTCTTGCCTTCAGAAGCTATCCAGACTGAGGAGCCTCTCTATCCACCTTGCTCACACATGCAGGATTTGCTCACAGATGCACTTAACAAGCTCCACAGCTATATCCATAGCTTTGCATTGTGTAACTGAATGAAAATGGACTTTTTTTCTTCTTTCAGGGAAGTAAACAAAAACAAAAACAAAAACAGCAATATGAGAAAAAGACTTAATTTTTAGAATTAGGTTAAAAAAGCATGTGAATATTTATTTCAATTAATATTTACTATCTTCTGACACAAATTATTACAAGTTCTGTTATGAGATATTAAAGGGTGTGTACTTTGTTGTCAAACCATCATGAACTAGTCGGTTCTCTAGATTTTTTTTATAACACTTTCTTTAATGTTCTCTTCATAGATAATATAACCACCTCATAAAACCAGCTATTTGTATCTATTAGAAAAACTCTGGGCCAATTATTGCCAAATATTAAACTACTCAAAAAAGTTCCTCTGCAGAGTCTAATTTCTTTCATTAAGAAAAAAAAGTCAATTTCCACTGTTTCATTTGGTGGTGGTCACAAATCAGTGGTCAGAGGAAATGTGTATGCAAATTGTATTTCTAACATCATTGCTTCAGAAACATGTTTCATGACATAGAAGTCTTGAAATCATAGCGTTGGTGGTATTCAATGGCTGTAGCATTTCCAATGACCTCTTGGGAAAGGGAAATCTGAATAGAAAAAGAAAGACACCATCTGTTTTGAATTGCAAAGCAGCTGCTTCTTCATTGTGATGTGCTTCACTGGAACTAGAATTATTAAACTTGTAATTCTAAATATATTTCTTCTTAATTAAACTAAATGTGAGGATTTCCATGAAAGTTATCTCATCACTATGTGAGAAGGTGAGCAATGACAAACTGATTCATAAAGTACGTATTCAGTTTACAAAGGTCATAACCGAGTTTCCCATCTTTAACATCAAGATGCTACGCTTTTTCCCCCTGAAAAACACTGGCATAGCAACTGTTCTCTTGGTTTTTTTATTCTTCTGATGTCCTCAACTATAATTATATTACTGTACAACAGTCTGTTTTCTTAAAAACTTAGAGCAAATGGCAATGCCCATTCATAGAGATATTTTAGTATATAAATGTATCTAGTGAATTAAAAACAAATTGTCAGGGTGCCTGGGTGGCTCAGTCATTAAGTGTCTGCCTTCAGCTCAGGTCATGATCCCGTAGTCCTGGGATCGAACCCCGCGTTGGGCTCTCTGCTCGGCAGGAAGCCTGCTTCTCCCTCTCTCGCTCCCCTTGCTTGTGTTTCCTCTCTTGATGTGTTTCACTCTGTCAAATAAGTAAATAAAATATTAAAAAAAATTGTCTACTCTCAACATTGTCCCTCTTCTCTCTAGAATGGACGGCGATGGCTGACTGTGGTGTAGACTGCACCAGTCTCTCCATGATCTGATCTTCACGACAACCCTAGAAAAAAAACCCTTAGCACTCCATAAAACCCAAGTTAGATATCAGTTTAAGGACCTGGAAATCCAGAACTCGTTAAGGAGAATATCGTCAAAGATACGATGCAACTTTAGAAACAAAAACTTAAGATGTCCAGCTCAAGAGAGGACCCTTGTTTGGAACATGTTTGATTAGTATCTGACCACAGCAGAATGTCAATTCTACCTTGTTACTTATGCAACACCCTTAATGAATATTTGCATAAAATAATCTACACTTTACTATTAGAAATCTTTACAAGTAAAAAAAAAAAAAATCTCTTCTTTGGACTGTGTTTTTAAAAGATAGGATTGCTGGTCACTTCATCTGTGAACCTATAGTATTGACCAGCAAATTGATTCTCAGTCCTCTAATCCCCCAAATTTGAGTAACTTCTATGTTCTAACGTACTACTAGTGGGAAATTAGTGGACTAGAGGCCCCCACAAACTCTTAAGGGAAACCAGAAGTGAAAAAAAAAAAAAAGGTAACTTATAAAAAGCTACTTATGAAATCACTGATTTTGCCATGACGTTTTAGCATCCACTGTAATGATAAAGAAGCTTGTTAATACAAGGTTTTCAAATCTTATTTCACAACAGATTCCATTTTTTGGTATTTTTCAGATACAAATGGATTTAAACTTCCTCTTAGTATGGTAACAAGTTTCTCTTTTTCACATATGTCACCAATACTCAAGAGATTCTTGCCCTGGTTATAGGGAGAGAGTTCTGTTCTGGAGGTAGGCTTGCACATGTGATCTGCTAAAGTGTGTGGGATTTATAGGACTGCCACTTGGGCAAGTGCTTATTCCTCCAGAGGACTGTTAGCAAAATGTAACTCTATTACTTGTTTACCTGGTTAAGGGTCAGCTTACTAAGCCATTATTTCTAATGGACATCCGAGCACAAGTAGATATATTTTGATGTTTTAGCAAGTTTTGGTCGAAACACAAAGTTTTGAAAGAAGAGGTCATTATTTTGGACTACACCCCACACTATTCAAAACAAGCCTCAGGAAGTAGAGGGGTATTATTTGGTTAGGGGTCCAGGTTGACAAAAGCTAGAATCTGAGAGAGGATCTTGATTTTATAGGGTGTAGGTTGGATATTCTGAAAAAACAAAAACAAAAACAAAATAAAACTGCATACTACTAAAGACAGATTCTCCCTTTCTCAAATTAGGCCCGATTAAACTCTCTTAAGCACAACTACTTAAGCATATGCAATGTAGATTATTCTCTGAAAAGCACTCCTGTGCAAGGTTTGAGTCCAACAAATAATGGTAGAGTTGTGATGTAGGAGCTGCCCTGATGTAGGAGCTGCCCTGACCTGACCATGGAGGAGAGAGCAGTGCTATCTACCCCGAAGAGAGGTACGGAGTTACTTCTGGGCTGGCCTGGGGAAGTCCACTCATGATGAAATAAGTACCGACTGTAGGTGATAGGTGTTTATGAATAAGAGGGTGAAGTATACACAACACTCCTTCAAAGAGATTTAAATATCAGGAACACAAGACTAGATAGACTTAGGAGTATGACTAAGCAAGAAAACATAGAAATTATTCAGTCTCAAGGATGGGCAAAAGAAAAACAAAACAACAACAACAACAACAAAAAACGCAGGTCCACTGGCCCAAGGAGAAATATAATGTGACCAACCAGCTACCCTATAGATGGTCTTCTGGAACTGGAGGATGGGCAAGGAAGGCATAGTGTATCTTAGAGGATTCATTCTTTGGGAATGTCCATCTTCTACTTTCAGTTAACACTCACCTAGACTGTGGTAGAAAGCCCGGCTCTTAACCTGCCTGCTGAAGACAGACATGTGTCTAAATCCACCTGCAACATTGACAGATTTTGCAGTTTGTGCAAATCCTGAACTTTCCCAAGGTTTTGTCTCCTCATCTGTAAAATGATGGTAATGAAAGAATCTATACTATGAGGCTGTATGAGAATAAAATATGTAAGGAGCTATTATTAGCACAGGCTTAAGACCCATGATAATTTTTTTCTCCAATAAAACACAACAGCTGCCACTACTATTATTATGATCTAATTACAACGTGGCCATCCAGGAGTATTTCCCCACAGAGGGGTAAGGCAGTGATTGGAAAACACTGCCATCTATCCCCACTGAATGTTAATTTCTCCTCAGTGACAACACTGGAACTTCAGATTATATTTCAAGCTCTTACAGGTTTAGCTAACATGAATTATCTCTTCTGCTGGCTTGTTTTGAGGAATGCTGACAAAAATTGGGTTTCTGGTCTTTTAGTGGCATCCCTATGGACTAACCACAAGATTTAAATTTCCTAAATCCAGTCTGGCCCAGATTTTAGTTCCTGTGTAAGAGGTATTTATGTCGGCCCATGCTTTAATGTGCCCCATGTCCCCCCACAAAAAGAATCACTGAACACAGGAGAATGCAGGGAAGAGACTATACCATATTTTTCAATCTCTTTCCCATAATAGTTCCATTAACCATTATTCAGCAACTAAGTAAAATTTAAATTTATACACCAAGATCCTGTGTGCAAGCTCAATAATCTTTCAATCTTGTTTTTTTTTACTTAAATGTATGTATAAATTCCCATGATCAGAATAACCACACATACACACACACATACACACACACACACACACACACACACACAATCACACGTGATTTGTATGGCAGAGGGTGCTTCAAAGTGATGTTCAAATGCAAATCACAGACACAAATATTCATTTCAGTCATTTTTCAATTCTGCTTTCCCTTCACGGTGATGACCGTTCCATTTTCAACTACTCCTTTTGGTCATACACTAGTGAGTTTTAGAAGAGATAACAACTTTGCGTGGTTCATTTAATTCTGCTGGTAATAAGTCCATTGCATTTTGACAGCTATCTTTCCACCAGATTTCCCCTTTTGACAGTAAAATCTCCAAAATCCTCCCCTTTAAATTCTCCAAACTTCAAGAACCTGGACGGCAGGGGTTCTGTGCCTTGTTATGCCACTTGTAGACACATAACTATGAAGCTTCTGAAATCAGATAATAACCCTAGCAATCTAATAAAATGAAAGAAATCAGATAGAAGTAAAATGTTTATAACTGCCTGACACCAAGTTCTCCGCTCTCCTGTTATACTGGGTTAGTAGAAACAAGGGAAGACACACCCCAGGCCTGTGCCGTCAATGTCATGTCTAGAGCGTGGCTGAAATGAAAACTTTCCTCATGATTATGCTAACAAGTGAAAAATTAACCAAAATATTTTCTTGAAAAGAATGCAGTTGCTTTTAATTTTTTAGAAAGTGCATATTAAAATTAACTATATTGAGATAGCAGTACTTTACTAAATCTTAAGTACAATCCCTCATATCACAATAAATAAATAAATGAAATTCCCTTTCTCTCCCTCAAAACAAACAAACAAGACATGAGAAGACAATAAATTTCGGTATGTGTGCAGCACTGTTTCACTGAAGCTGATGCAAAACATCTTTCCCAAGGACTTTCCACAGGCATAGTTTTAGAGGGAAAGGAACAGGACTGTTCTTCAACTATGTTCACAATCCAGTCCTAATTCTGGAAATGTCTCCCTTTCTTTCTTCCATTTTTGTTTTTAATAAAATTAAATACAAAGTGCTGTAACTATAAAAAACAATAAAACCTTGAAAAAATCTTTTATAAAAATCTTTGTCTTTCTCTCTAAACCTATATTCAACTACTTAGATTCCCCCAGATGGCAGACTGTATTCTTCAACAAAGAACAGACTCTTCAAAACTTAAGGCTCATTCAGAATAAAGTTATCAGAGCATCTGAGGAGTGCTATTAACGGCCCTTAAATTATCTGAAGAACAATCATAGTCAAAATACAAAGCAAGACTTCAGAAAAGAAGATGAAATGACTGTGAGAGAAAACTAGTTTAGGAAGCCATTCTCTGTTTACAAACTAGCTTTGAATTAGGAACAAGCAGTAGAGATACTAAGAGAAAAACACAACAAATGTGCATTAAGATCCAATATCATCTTCTGATGTTTCAATCACCAACTTAACAGGCTCACAACTATATTAGAGACACTCAGTGAATGTACCCTTTAAAATCTTTAAGCAGTTTCTCTTAGATTTGCTTCAAGGATGAGGAAGAGGCTGTACACATCTCTTCCTCAGGCTATGGTACTATCCTACATTTTTTTTTTAAAGATTTTATTTATTTACTTGACAGAGAGAAACACAGCTAGAGAGGGAACACAAGCAGAGGGACTGAGAGAGGGAGAAGCAGGCTTCCCGCCGAAGCAGGGAGCCCGATGCGGGGCTAGATCCTGGGTCTCCAGGATCATGACCTGAGCCGAAGGCAGTCGCTTAACCAACTGAACCACCCAGGCGCCCCTATCCTACATTTTCTTGAGGTTAAATATCTCTTACTTCAGAAACTACAATCTTCCATCCCTTAGAATACCAGCTGAATGATCCTAGACACCTAAATCTAAGAACCTACTTGCCTATTCAAATTCTTGTTCAGTTACATTGGGGCTGGGGAAGAACCAAGCTCTTTTTGCCAGAGTTGATTGCCCAGAGAGAGAAAATTGGAAGGAAACACAGAGATAAAGAGAGACAAAGACAGGTTTTCAAAGCCCACATTAAAATCAAATAAATTCTGATTTCTCTCTGAATATTTATAGAAAAAGATAATATACCTTCAGATATTTACTTTGTATAGGCCAAAGTGCAAATACAGAATGTGATACATGTATCATTTTTTTCCTTCAAAAAAATCAAAGGACTTAATGGTTTGGCTAAACAGAAAGCCTAGGCTGTAAGTTCAAACATCCAACCCTGGGCTTGAATTCCGGCTCCACCATTGACTAGCTAACTAAATGAAGCAAGTCTCCTTGGTTATCTGAGCCTTAGCCGGCTCATCTATACATCATATGTAATAAATTAACTCAATTAGGCAAAAATAGATTAACATGGCAATATCTAACATATAAGTACTAACTGATCTCTATTTTTTAAGTTACTCATTAATAAAGTAGGAAGAATTAAGGCCTTTTAGTCTCTCCCTCCGTATCAATGATTCATCTTCCTACAACACATCCATTTTATTTCCCATGTCAGTAGAACCATACTAGATAGAAAGTGTTAAGTAGGGGCGCCTGGATGGCTCAGTCATTGAACACCTGCCTTTGGCTCAGGTCATGATCCCAGAGTCCTGGGATCGAGCCCCGCATCAGGTTCTCTGCTAGGCGGGAAGCCTGCTTCTCCCTCTCTCACTCCCTCTGCTTGTGTTCCTTCTCTAGACGTGTTTCTCTCTGTCAAGTAAATAAATAAAATTAAAAAAAAAAAAAGTGTTAAGTAGCCCACATATCAAAACTAATTTCTGGAATACATCATTTTAAAAACCAAAAGATGAAGGAAATTGTTACTTTATTGTGGAGAAATTACTTTCTCAGTGATAAAAAGGCTGAACTTCAGTATAAGTAAAAACAACCTCCATACACCATAACTGTTAGCACATAAAAGATTTTTCTTTCTTCAGACATAACATGAAAATAACCTTGAGCAGCAACAGAAATCATATTTCAATAAGTCAAGATTTAATTTTGTTTTAATTACCTTCCATCATCTGATAAACTCAACCTTCTTAAATGGATTTTTAAGAAAGTAAATTGTAGAAATTGGCTCAAATAATTAAAGCTATGCAAGCAATATGATTGATGCCCTCAATAAAATGGTTGATTTTTGGAGTTACTGCTTAGATGTGACAGAAAAAAATAACATGAAATTGAAGAAACAGGTTGAAGTTCTCACATAAAAGATAATAGGGAGTATTCTTAACCTTTCATAATAATTGCTTGAACAGGAAAATGACATTTTCAAATAAGATTTCATTTCCATGTTTTAATTTAGAACATAGAAACATGATTTTTATAAACTGCATTTTGTGTTAGGAAGGATGATGTGAGAAAAACAGCATATATATGGCAACAAGAAATTATCAAACCCAGACAAAGGGGAAAAACACACAAATAAACAAACAACAAACACAGCTTTTGAGCATGGATTACATCACAGAGTTTATTCCACCCTGTGTGGTCACAGAACTGCAGGTTCCCTAAGACCTACGTACTCACATTCCATGGAAATAGCTTTAGGTTTCACATTCATTTCCATAAATTAATGGTAATGTGAAAGACTGGGATTCAAAACCCAAGTGGCTCAATCTCTCTCTCAGGTCAGTTTTCCTAAAAGTAAAGCCTAAGAGAGGCCTCTTTTGCTACTGATTCATCTGGATGAGTAAGTACTTTCAAAAGGTGAAGAGAAAACATAACAAGATAAAAAAAAAAGTTCATCACTGAAGTGGTCCCAGCAGGAGACTAGCTTCACCTGGTCCCTAGGAGAGCTCTGCGCACAACTGTATCACAGACACACCTGCCTTGAGGCACAACCGTTCTGTTTTCACTTGCATATCAGTCAGACACATGGTTGTTAACTGTGGAAGTAAGGGATGGGGGACAGAGGGTTCATTAAAGAGAGGGTGCACACTACCCAGTGGTGGGAGGAGGCCAAACTAGACACATAGGGGAGTTGGAGAGATTGGGGAGCAGATACATAACAGCAAAGGGCAGGGAGAGGAACCCTACAAGGGGATATTAGAAATGTGAGAAGGTGTTGCTGAATGATAGGGTGAATAAAACTCAGGGCTGGAGGAAGAATCTCCTCATGCTCAAGATCATTTTTGTGGGAATAAGCATTTGTTAGCCATTGGCAGCCAAAATAGCAACTGGTAGAAAGGGGAATTCCGGAATTCCTAGTGATGAGAAGCTGGACTGGGCACCAAAAAGATCCTCCACAGCCTCTAAATCCCATGACACTATGTTGCTTCTTTCACAAGCCAGAATGTTGGAATGTTGGATGTTGAACTGAATTAATATCCTGTCAACTTACTGGAACATGGACTCCCTATGCTGTCTCCCCTACTTGAGGCATTCTAGTCCTATCCTTCTTTTATGGAGATAGAAACTTAACTTTGAGGACTTTCTGGACCATGCACACCCTCAGAGATCAGGATTCCCGATCCTAATACAGGCAAGAATTCACAGTTATTATACAATTTCATACAAGGTGTGAAGATGTCACACACGTGTATATTCTACCTACTCACAGGCAGATCTGTCTCATTTCTTTGTAAACCCAGTAAAATGTCACAGTCATATTTGAAAATTGTGAACATGTGTTGGTAGATAGTGATAATACATTAGTTATGTACAAACTCAATACAGTTTGCTGGGGCTACTCAAGTTATATAAGATTCATTTATATGACAAATTTTAATCCAAATTGATGTAACTAAAAGGAATTTTTTCTCCCCCCCCAACTATTTTCCCTTTCTTCTGTTTTGCTTATCCTCCATGGAATCTGAATATTATTATCAATTATTTTAATCTTAATGCCTTTACACATTGCTGTTCTCTTCCTGAAATTTATTTCCCTAAGCAAATTTTTGCCTAAAATGTCCTTCTAAGTGTTGAGAACCCTGGAACAAAAAGAGACACTGATTTCTGTGACATCTTCCACAGCTCTCTCCTCTCTATTCCCAGAGGTAGCAATCTTTACTCTTTTGTTTGAACATTTGGTGTCCCTCACATTTCACAAAGGATCCATTTCTTGTGCATCTGAACTCCCAAGCAATTCACATTATTTCCAGGCATTTATCAGTTTCTTAGTAAATAGTAACTAGTAAATATTAATTGAATCAATTTACGTATCCTTCTTTGCCATTAAACCAACCAGTTGTCAAAATTATTCCTCTTGCTTGTTCTCAAACGTGTCATTTATAGCTCAGGTTCCTTGGGTTCAGGAAATTAAAACTCTCGGGGTGGGGAGGGATAAATTACAGGAGATGTGGCCTCTCCAGCATTAACTAGCCACTTCTATCCTCTTACCACACATCTCCAGGGCTACTGAGCACAGTATGTGATTTCATGACCTACTCCAGAGAAGAAAAAAAAAAATCTCTGGATGAACAAACATCCCCTGTAACAGAGGCCCTGGGTTAACTGGGTGAATTTCCAAAAAATTATGACTGGCTTCCTGGCTCTAGTCTTTGCCCAGAAATTTGGGAACAGCAAATAACTGATATTCCAGCATCCTTCACTTACAAGCTCTCAGAGCTCAAATCAGCAGACCAGGCTTACTGAAAGTGATTGTTAACTTTTGGTCTTACTAATAGCTCATTCACTCCCCATTTTGGGACACCTGACCCAAAGTCATCAGAAAAGTCAGCTTTTATGTTTATCTCTAATCAGCTTGAGTTGTCCTCTCCAGTCCTTGGTTTTGTGAATTTGGCTTTCTCTGAGCTATGCATTCCAACAGAGCTATTTTTCATCTGAGTGGCTTATTCCAACAGCATTGCTTGCTCCAACACCAGTAGGGAGAATTCTTTAAAAAATGGTTCTGGTAATTAGTTTTGTGTAATATTGCTGTGTTGTCATAATCTCATCTCCTCATCCTTGAGAGAACAACAACAAAAAATGCTCAAAATCTAACCACAGTATTATATTAATAATTTTCTTTCTATAAACAACATAAATCCAGCTGGTTCCCTGTAAAGAAGATGCCATACCATCCCCCATGAAATGAAATTTGTAATTGCCCAGTGGGGAGCTGGGCTGGAGGGAGGCAGGGGCCTGATCTTGTTATGTGCTTGCCCCCAGTACCCCTGCATACCTCCCTCATTCTTGCTGCAGCCTCACCCAGCTGCCTTCCCAGCTCCCCTGAAATGTGGGGACTATTTGCTCAGGGTCACTCAGGTATAAAGCAAGCATGCTTACTCTGAATCCACCCTTCTCATGTTACTACACTCTGTTTCCCTATGGATGAGGAATAAGGGACTCATCATTACCTACAACTTATCTCCCTCTTTCTGCCAGTTTGGGTTATATGTCCTTTTTATTGCCAGGGGAAAACCAAACAAAACAATCCAGAAATATTCTCTGTATTCAGTGAAGGATTTCTTTACCATCAATCCAGATTCCTCTTCCACAAACTCAAGCTCAACACCAGTGACACATCAGAGGAGTTAGTTTATGGGCACTGGGCTCACTACTTATCCTTAAAACATTCTATTTTCCAATGATCTGTCTGCCCTCCATCTTTCCAAACCACTGTGCTTATTACAAAACACAGTCAGGGAATCCTGACGGTATTTACAGAATGTTCTACACTTGCACACGTCAAAGCACTGAATCAATTCCATTCTCACCTGATCTTCCACTTCGCATTCTGTCTAGCAACTCTTATTTTCCTAGCCTATCACCTTTTCATCACTTTTTTGGAATAAAGACCCTGTGCGTTCAGCATCTGAAAGGTTACAGGTAGACAAATGTTGGTGATTTCCTGAAAGAGCAATCCACAAATTTTTGACAGAATTTAGCCTTGTTTGTTACTAATGAGATTCATCCACTGATCTTCTATGATGCAACCTAGGCTTTGGAATCAGCATCTAAGGTCCAAATCCTGGCCCTGCCAACTTAGTTGTCACTGTAAGGGATAATGAATAAAAAAGGAGCACAGGCAAAACCATATGGGTCTTGTATTATATAGACCCTGAACATATTTAAAAAATAATATTCTGTATACTTTTAATTCTTTAAATAGTCACAAAAAATCAGGATCTGAAAGTGGCTACTTTATAAAAAATAAATTTATATTTTCTTAATAACTGAAAATACTTTAAGACATAATTGTTGGCTTAAAACAAGTCTCATCCATTTCTTTCTCTTATTACTGATGATAAAAATAAAACTTTACCAGGGATTACTACAGGATTATGACTAACCATCTTATGACTCTATAGATTTTCTTTCATGTATACATTTTTTAGCTCGAATACATTTAAATCTTTTATGAATTCAAAAGCAGGCAAACATGGCTCCATTTTTGGTTATTCTGTATTTTTGGTCATTTGGTTGTCAGCCAATACAATTTTTGTTCTTGTAAAAGAGGTCTGTGATGATAGCTGTCTCCAGCAACTGAAAGAAAATCATGTTAATCTCTCTCAAGTGGCAAAAAAATAAAAATAAAAATCGTCATCTATTTTGTTAAAAAATAAAGAAAAAGGAAGACAGAGTAAAACTATGCCAGATAGGAGAAAACACTAGCACCAGAAAGTAAAAGACCCATTTTGACCAGCCAAGATATATGTATTATATATAAACTAATGCTGAACTTAGTATAAACTGTTAGAAAGGAACCAAGGACTCAAAGTCACTGAGGCTTTTTTTTTTTTTTCCAATCATTTATATTTGTGTTAAAGAGCATTTTAGACACCTGAAACAAAACCACTATAATTATTAATTTGTAATTTTTAAAGAATGTTTTATAATGATTAGGTGAGCTCAAGATCCTGATGAAGTTCTCAATTTTTATGAAAGACTGATGCTGGATTTCCAATAAAAACATGCAAAGTCTTCCTTTTTTTTTTCCCCTTCATCTTGAGTGTACTATTAAATAGTTGCACTGTTTTGGTAAGTTGCTTGACATCTAGGGGCCTAAATTTATACATTAGTAAAATTGAAGTCCTGGGTAGAAAGACCCATTGAGTCCTATTAGGTTATGGAGGTGGAGCTCTCGTGATGAGATTAATGCCCTTATTAGAAGAGACACAAGAGTGTGTGCCCTCTCTCACTGCTCTCTACCAGACAGGGACGCCACCCACGTGACAAGGAAGCAATTTCTCACCAGACACTCCATCTGGTGCTGTAAATGTGGGACTCAAAGCTTCAGGTCTGGGCCTCCTACTGTCAAGAGTAACAGCCTCCCCATTTTTATAAAAAGGGGTTGTTACTAATCACTTCACAGGTCATGTGAAAATGTATAAGCCTGTATGAAAATTAAAATTTAAGTAGTACAAACTGGTGGCTCAGTCGGCTCTGTGTCTCCCTTTGGCTCGGGTCATGATCCCAGGGTCCTGGGATTGAGTCCTCTGTCCTCAGCAGGGAGTCTACTTCCCATCTCCCTCTGCCACTCCCCCTCCCTTGTGCTCTGTCAAATAAATAAATTTTTTAAAATCTGTAAAAATAAAAGCATAAAAATGTCAGACATGTCTTCCTCACATGATGCCTACCTCCCCTTTAAATCTGTCCTTGAGAACCCTTTTAATATGCCACTTGAGTAAGAGTATGTAGGGGAAATGGGTACATTTTTCAATTTTCAGGTCTAATTCTCCTTAAGGAGGAAAGTAGACACAGAGGAATTACCACAGCGACTAATGGAACTAAACTAACAGCAGCATGCTACCAAATAAGGACGATTTTTAAGACTAGATTTTCAGAAAACTTTAAAAGATCTATGTTTTACATGATTAAAATTTTATACATTGTATAATATGTACTATATATACTACAAAGCATGTTATTCTTATGTGTGCATACCGGTACATACGTACCTATACTTGCATACACATACATCCGTCTTGATTTTGATGTGAAATCAAGCCATTTTTTAAAGATAACAATTTTGAGATGTGTCAGTTTATCAAAGGGTTAAATCTAGAACCGCGATAGGAGTGTACTGCACTTTGTACTTCACAGTGCCATCTTCTGACAACCAGTGGAAGTGTAGTTCCAGGAAACTATCAGCACTTGAGCTTTGTAAGGAAAATCTGATTTACTAGGTCAGTCTTCAACATAGACTGAGTTCAAATAATGAGTCGGTTGCTTTTAACATCTTTGAAACCAAAGGTGATACTAAAAGGTGATACTACTTGTGACACGGGGAAGTTATGAGGGTTTGCTTAGAAACGTGGCATAACCCGCGGTGCACTGAATCCCCATGGGGGAGGACATCCCTGTGCATATAACACAAGCCCCTTCTTTTTTTTTCTTTTTTTTTTTTAATATTTTTTATTTATTTGACAGAGAGAAACACAGCCAGAGAAGGAACACAAGCAGGGGGAGTGAGAGAGGGAGAAGCAGGCCTCCCGCTGAGCAGGGAGCCTGATGTGGGACTGGATCCCGGGTCTCTGGGATCATGACCTGAACCGAAGGCAGTCGCTTAACCAACTGAGCCACCCAGGCGCCCTGGTATTAACATTTTTAATCCTTAATGTTTTAATCTAAAAAAAATATACCTTCATGAGGTATGGATAATAAGATTATCCAGAGAACTGTGTAGCACAATTCTTACACATTAAAAAAAAAAATTAACCGTTATTATAAATTTTAAAAATTAAGTTATGAGTCTGAGTAATTGAGAGCACTATCTAGGATCACACAGGTAGAAGGCCCTTAGCTTCAATCAGGTCAATCTGATGTCTACCATGTGTTCCTAAGCCGCACAGTTAAAATCTGGAGGCCTTCTGGGGCGGGGCAGTAGAATACTGTAGTTCATTGGTTTTGACTTTGGAAAATAACATCCACAAATAAAGAAAATATTACATAAATATGATTATTTTCTTTCCCAATGAGAACAAGATAAAATACACATTAGTTAGAACTTTAGTGGTGAGCTCAGGGGATACTGGGAAGAGATTTTTCTTTCCTTTTCTCACTATGTAAATCAGAACCCTGAGAGAGGGACACAAGGTGACACTGGCTCATTCCAGGGCTTTAGATCACACGCTAGGAGGCGCTGTGGCATAGTAATTAAGAGCATGGGCTCCAGTGCTATTTGGCATTTGAATTTAGAATCCACTTACTAGTTGACAACCTTGGCCAAGTAACCTATCCCTCTGTGCTTTATTTTCCACATATATAAGCCGAAAGCAACATTAGCAAGTATGTCACGGGTTTATTGTGAGGCTTAACTTGGTATAAAGTATCCTATAATAGTGATTATGTATTATCATATCATCTTTTGATTCTTTTGTTCTTCCAGGAGAACTAAAAACTGCAGAGAGGAAAAGAACAGACAAAATATGGCTAGCATAGTTGCGCATTCTGCTTAATCCAGAAAATTAATCCAGAAAATTGGTTTTCCACATCATGCAAAACCAAGCGCTGTTAAGGCAGGGATGCAGGGCAGGGAGTGGAGGATCAAAAGTTTTTCTTTGCCAATCTAAATATTACTTTTACTTCATCTGGAAACTCTGATTTCCTGCCCCAAGTAGAAAAAAAATAAGAATTTGTAGAACCTCATATATAGGTCTTGGTTTTCATCGCATCTTTGTCACATGAGTGAAAGGGATAAACACTGGGCAGGAAGTGGAATTTTCATTCTTTTGTTTCTAAGATTTCACTTCACTCTCCAGAACTTTTTAAATAGGGTATGGTCCCTGATAAACCCATGTAATACAGATATATATCATTTAGTCTATTTTCTCTGCCCTTTGCAGCCCTCTTCAAGTTTTTTTTTTTTTTTTTAACGAGGCAAGGGTTTATTCTCATGTATTTTGACTGATATATATATATATCAGGGGCCCAAACTGATCAGTTATATATATATATATCCTAGTATATGAGAGAATTGAGCCTCAGATTGGGCCCCCTCCTCAGCGAGGAGCTGGTTTCTCCTCTTTCTGCCTGCTGCTACCCTTGCTCGTGCTCTCTCGCTCTGGAAAATAAATAAATAAATCATATATATATATATATATATATACACACACACACACACATATATATATACACATATGTATATATATACACATATATATGTAAAAATAGGCAGAATTTTTTTTACCAAAATGTCACCATATTTCTAGCCTCCTAACTTTGGCTACAATGTGCATGTTGAATAAATAACAAAGATTTCAAAGTGTTCCAGACTCTACAGTTCTCAACCACTGGACCAGTGGCTTCCAAGCTTTCCTGTGCATGGAAAGCACCTGAGGTCCAGGTTAAAATGAAAATTCCTTGCCCACTTCCTCAAGGAATCTAATCTAGTAAGTCTAAGAGCAGGGATCAAAAAGTTGCCTTTTTATAAGCCTCCTAGGACATTCTAATTTAGGTACACTGAGGGATATATTTTGAAAAACACTGATCTAAAACCTATTTTCTACATACAAATAGGAAATTTAGCTGGCGAAGTTTTGTATTTATTATAAAGACTTTAATTTGGCTGGTCTTCAAACTGATCAGTTTTTTGGGCTGATTTAAGAAATTATTTTTTAATCACAAATCATTTTTATCTTTTGATTTTTAATATTTTCTAATTGAGGTATATGTAATACATGACATACTACTTTCAGGTGTAATTCTAAGAATATTTTAAATGTAGCCTGTCCCACCTCATATAAACAGCTATTTGTCAACATGGTTTAGTTTTGGCATTATTTGTATTATTCATTATTCTTCATTATGTATTTATTTAGATATTAAATCCTATGGCCAGTGCTACAGATTCATTCATAAAGCAATTCTCAGAATAAAAGCCTTCAAATCTAATTACTTTCTAGCTGGGAGCATGTAGGCTCATCACTTCAGAAGTCTGAAACTCAGTCTCCCTAATGGTAAAGGTGTATAAGTAAAACGGGTTGGAAGTAAGAGTTAACAGAAAGCAAGCATCTAGCACACTGTCAGGTAATTAGGCCTCAAAAATATTGGCTTAATCTGTAATTTACATGCTGTATCAAAGGACCAACTGAAAGAAAGATACATACAACACACAAAAGGGATCTGATAGCTTTCAATATTTTTCTAAATTGTAGTCTCAGAAAAAGAAAAGTTTGCCCCATTTTCATATGAACTTATTTGTAGAATGAGCTCACATTTCACTTTGTGGCATCTGGAGGAAAAAGCTATATGCTCTCAACAATATAAAGCTTCTTCACAATATCTGCTTCTTGCCAACATGTCACTTCAATTTTTCATGCACTGTCTTGTCTCTTTTATAATTCAGTCCCCCACCCCTTCCTGGTCCAATGCAAATGGCTTAGTTCACTGCAAAGGCAACCAATGAATGACTGCAAGCATTAGAAAAGAGAATTTTAGAAACAAAATAACAGCAACAGCAAAACAATGTACAAAGAAGGCTAGTAATCTTTAGTCTCCACAGCCACCATCTCTGTCCACATATACACCATTCAGAGACCTAGTGTGTTGGGGTTTCATTTCCCTTTGCCATTCCAGCCCTGCTCCACCATTCTGCAGAGGTCAGGAGCAACCTCACCCCATAGAAGAACAAGGAATGATTGGAGTCCAGAACCCTCAACTCGTCAAAAAGGCTTGTTGCTGTTATGCCATCCTAGTTTAAGACAGACCTCTTTGGTTCTCTTATCTTCAGGTAAATTTGCAAAATGAACACTCTTTAAAGGCATTAACATATTATGGTAATGTAATTTTAATGGCTATTATTTAATGTAACTATTAGCCACATAATTTAGAGCTTTCAGACTCCAAATAGAAGCTAGGTGAGCCCCCATACTGGTTTCCCTTATTTCTTCCTGAGGAAGCTGCAGGTGTTTAAATCAGTGTTGTCAACTGGGATGAGTTAGGATGTCCCAGAATTGGCTTTTACTTTGGTCTCAAATTATCTGCATGAGTTTAGAAGGAAAATATACAGTCTCCATTCAGTTTTATCATCTGTGATAAGTGAAGATGGGACTGAGCTCCAAAATCTCTTCACCAATACTTCTATCTTGCCCACACCAGCTTGAGGTGTATGTTGATGAAGGATGATGCTTTCTGAAATGAAAATATACTCTGGTAGGGTAAAATTGTTCTAATCTCTTTCAATATGATAAGAATGGAAATATATTGAGTTGAATTTCTCTGTTCTAGATGCTATTCTTTTTACACATTAGTTTATTAAATACTCTTAAATCAGAGAAGTATTGTTATCACTTTTTTTAATTGATGAGGAAAATGTGGCTACAGGTTGTTAACTGCATGAAGCCATGTAGCTAATGAGACTAATCCAAAGTCTGAGTTCATGTTCTTTGAATTTAACCCACATAACATGGCAAACACTTCCTGTAAACCCTGCTCACTGAGCTTCTGCTCAGAGTGTCCTGAATATTAGCTTGAAGGACAGAAAATTAGAAATCCTAATAATCCCCTGGAAGATAGGCAGAACGAAGTCACATCCTCTATAAGGACATGAGATGAGGGCTGGTCCAGAATCTGCAATCGCTACTACCAATACCCTAGTTCGGTTGCAAGGACTATTTCAGAAGATGACAAGCTGCTATATGTTTTAGTTTCTACTTTTCCCCCAAGTATCGATCACAGGGCTCAATTCTCTTCCTGCTTACCCCCGGCAAAATCTTATCAGAAAATAAATGTTATTATGATTTTGGCTATACCAATCATTTAACTTAAGGAATTTATTTTTATTTTTAATAAAATCATTAAACGTTGGTTGCTTGAGGTATCCAATATAAAACCAACATACTAAATTTTAATCTCTACCTATAGTAATAACTGACATGTCTTAGGGTCTCTTAACGACTGTGAAGTATGTGCACTGGTATGTGCAGGTATGTGCACTGACATAGCACTTAAGCACATTTTCTTTAATCCTAATAACCCTAAATGATGGACATTATTATTTTCCATGTTATAGATGAGTAATTAAAGTCTGGATGGTTAAGAAACCTATCCAAAGAAAAAGATCTTGTAATATGTACATGTAGGGTAAAATCTGTGACCACCTGACCCTAAAAATGCTATATAAGTGGCTCATTGGCCATGATGAAAACGTTGAGACACATAAACCAAATGAAATGCATGCTCATCATAAAGTTCAATGTGAACATATCTTTGAATCCATGTGAACTCATCTTTGTAAGATAGTTTAGTATGTTTCCCATTGAGCAATACCATAGAATTACAGCACAGATTCAACAGAAGAGGAATATGGAAGCAAATGCCTAGCTAGGAACCCCATTTACAGGAAACCATTTCAATGAAAAGATCCCAAAGGCACCAACAATATCACCTTTGCAACAGAATTGAAAAATCAATAGGAACCATTAAAGGTGTATTGCTTGAGAGGTAAATTGTGTGCAAAGGTGAGAACTCATTAATGACTGCTTTGGGTTTTGAAAATGACCTGAAATCTCTTTTTAAGCCAGTTCACTCTTCAAAAGACAACTGAATACAGACAAATAAATGGTGTTTAAATCTGCATTGCTGTGATTTCCTTTGATGGTAGCCTGTTGTTCTATCATGAGTATATGTATTTAGAGAATGATTTAGAATTACTTCTTACTCCACGATAACTGGAAAAATTCTGGATATATCGTAGGGACCATCTATACAAATCTAGCTTGATTCATGAGCTGTGTCATGGAAAGCAGTCACATGATAGCACAGAAAGAATATTGGGGAAAATTCTAAGTCCTTATTCTGGTTCCCTAATGTGGCCTTAGATGAGTCTATCACTTTGGCCCTCATTTTTCTCAACTCTAAAATGAAGGGCTTTAGACTAGAACACAACCTTATATTCAGAGTATGTTTCCCAATAACAAACTCTTTTAAAGTACATTCAAAGAGATTAAAATACTTGAAAACAACACCAAAGAAGTCAGACATAATTGCAGTGCAATCACTACCTATGGTATAACAGTGTCTCCTAGTGTTTAGGAAGGCATTCTCAGAGCACACTGTTTACTTGGGTGACCTTCAGTTTGTATTTGAATGTGATGGTTTATTTTGGTATTTTTTTGCCTCCTATAACTATGAAGGAAAGTTCATGGTTGTCTCAGTTAAACATGTCCTTTCTTCGGTGCAGACTTACCATTATCTATGCTTTATATCTCCCCATAGGAGCAAATCATACCCTTTTCTATGATCATCAAATCAACATCTGTTCACACACACATCTATGAAAAAAATATTTATTTTCATTTAATGATCAGAATTTACAGCAAAACTTTAAAAAATTCTGATAAAAGAGGCGCCTGGGTGGCTCAGTTGGTTAAGCGACTGCCTTCGGCTCAGGTCATGAACCCGGAGACCCGGGATCGAGCCCCACATCGGGCTCCCTGCTCGGCGGGAAGCCTGGTTCTCCCTCTCTCACTCCCCCTGCTTGTGTTCCCTCTCTGGCTGTGTTTCTCTCTGTCAAATAAATAAAATCTTAAAAAAAAAAAATTCTGATAAAATATGTGCAAACCAGTTGACACTAAATGATCTCTAAAGTCATTTTCAAAATTAGCTTAGGGATAATCCTTTCATGTGATGATTCTTCAAACATAGTTGTTTTTTCTTTATCACTGGTTTTCAAATTGTTCTCAACAATAGAAAAAAAAATCTGTGTTATATATTTACAAAAATTAAAAGAAAAAGATTGTTAACAGATTATGAAATCAACTGACAAGTAGAAAATAAAATTGTAAGGGCACCTGGGTGCCTCAGTTGTTAAGCGTCCTGGAGTCCTGGGATCAAGCCCCGCATCGGGCTCCCTGTTCAGTGGGAAGCCTGCTTCTTCCTCTCCCACTCCCCCTGCTTGTGTTCCCTCTCTAGCTGTGTTTCTCTGTCAAATAAATAAAAATCTTAAAAAAAAAGAAAATTGTAGAAACTTTTATGTCAACCCTGCTTATGTAGTTTCAAATCATCCTTTTATTGACACCTGTGCTCATGGCTTTGATTTGATATTATGTGTGCACTATATATACAATTAAATTTTAAATAGATATACAAATAGTTAAATGTATACTTTTGTGCTAAATTATACTCTGTATAATAATGCAATTACTCATGGTGTATCCCAAGTGCACAGCACTGCCCAAGCACTTTGCCACCAAAACACTTTTGAAAGAAGCAGTCTAGTAACAAGGAAACCCTCATTACTTCTATTGCTTCCTCTCTTCTTTGCCAATATTTTATTTCCTTTGGACAAGAGCTGTAATTCCTGTTAATTTTCTGTCATCCTCCTGACTTGTACCCACTTTTTTACTTATTTTGCATGTCCTGATCAATCCCAGATACAAACACTGTGAGGACATAATCAAAATAGGCTATCGCCTTGGCTGATCACTTACTATGTCCCAAGAAATAGGCAAACTCCTTTCTTAAATACACTCATTCAGTCCTTACCTCTTAGGTAGTTTCTACAAACAGTCCTATTTTCTACGTGAGAAAATTATATAGGATAAGCAATTTACCTAGCATCACATGGTTAGCAAGTGCTGCAGGATGTTAAAGTTGATTATAAAATATTACTTCTCTTATTGTCCTTGAAAGTGGAAGTTACTCCTGGGACTTCTTCAATGGCATTATTCACTGTTTTCTCTATTCATACCTAGAATTTTAAAATGTTTGTTGCTATTTATCCAATCTTGCCTTAACACTATTTCTAGATTATGAGGATATGCATCTGTCCTAATACCTTATTGTCCGATGCCCGACACACTGCAGGCACACTTCTGATGTGTGATAATGAAAACATCTCAGACAACTTCTAAAGGTTATGAAGTTCAAATGGATTTTTTTTTTCTTTTCTGGAGAAGAAAACTTAGTATTAAATATCTGTTTAGTCAGGTTAAATGATTTAGCCCTCCTTAGTAAGGGGATTTCCCTTAGAAGTCAGTCAAAAACAGGTTCTCAAGCATATGAGCCTCACATAAGTGCTCCCATGATACTCTTGAGAAAACACTATATCATTACAATCACATACCTCTCAGTGGTTTCAGTGATTTTTGCTTCCTGGTAGGTAAGTCAAATTCCTCCTTCCAATTACATGTAGTCTAGTCTAGGACAATTGTGATCAAATCATAAATGTTTGAGGGGTCTCTTAATAGTCATGAGGGGAATTTAATCCACAAAGATAATCCCCAAATAAGTCATTTTAAAAATTGCCATAGGAAATAAGCAACTAAGGTCCAGAATTGAAATTTGAAAAGTCAAAAATTTGCTTGTTAATATCCTCTTATCCAAGGAAAAACCTGTCACACTAACTTGATTACACAGAAGAGTGCAATTCTTAGCACAAAGATTTGAATGTACATAAGACCATATAAAAAGGTATGTGTGGCAAGACTCACTTTGTGAAAGGCTTGTGAAAACAAACCCACATTTACTTCATATCAACTTGGCAGCGGGGGGGTGGTGGTGGTAGTTTAAGGAAGACCACTTCCTACATTGAATTTATTTGCTTAATTTTTTAAAAAGGTTGTGTGTGTGTGTGTGTGTGTGTGTGTGTGTGTGTTGATTGTGATTCTAGCTTTTACTTTATCCTATAAATCAATTTAATTCTGAAGTTAGATTAAAGCACAGAGCAAATAAGAGCCTAGAGCATCTTCAATATACAGTATCATCTAAAAATGGATTCCAAAGTAAACATGTGGTATGACTGCTTATCACAGGGCCCAGGAGAGACCTCTAAGGTGACTCCTATGGGGAGGACTATAAGCCTACCATCTACTTAAAGTTCTTGCTTGATGGAAAACCACCAGAAGTCAGTAGACCTTCACTCCTCCCCTGCCATGTCTCTCTCCCCATTAAGTCATTTAAAACTCAATAAACCAAAGACATCAAGAGTAGAATCACAGCATAAAGGAACAGAGGTTCAGCAGACTAAAGCACAAGCCTTCTCCAGCACTCCATGTGTCTCTTTTCACCAAGAACTTCTAAAGAATTTTTCACCCTACTATTCCTTTCAATACCTATACTACTTCTTTCTGAAGTGAATTGCTGGATGCCTTGGAATCACAATTTAATATTTCTACAGAAGGAAGCTCTTTAAAAAGTATAGTCATTCTAATCTAAAGCTCTTAAACCAAAATATGTTTGCTTTCTTTGACCACATTTATTTGTGCACAGGTTAAATGGGTTTCTGCATTAGCTTCATAATTCATACCATTAAGTTTATGTTTTGAATTTGTATGCACTTTCTAACCAGGAGGGATAATATAGAGAAAATTAAACAGCTTTTTTTTTTTTTTTTTTTTTTTACCTCTATGGAGTTTACCAGGAAAACAATTCTTGGTTACTGTTGATGGTGAACATTTAAACATTTTACTTTTTTTTTTTTTTTTAAGAAAAATAAAGTAACTTTGATTGAGGGGCATCAATGTTGTTCACTATGGTGAAAATTATTTTTGGGCTTTAGCATCTAACACTGTTACAAAAATGGAAGATGAAGACCAAATGAAAACAGAAAGCTATCCAAAAAATTCATATTTAAAAGGCAAAACTGTTTTAGGGTTTTCATCCCTGTGGATAGAAAACTGTTACATAGTAATAATCTTTCTCTAATTGCAGCATGTGTTTTAGTGAACACATTCCTCTACTATAAAACAAAAATAAACATTAGTCCTCTTGGAAAGATAACAGTATGGTATTATAGCATTGTGCCCAGAGAAAGGGATGTTGAAAGAAATATACTTTTTTTTTTTTTTGCATTAAGAGCTTCAGATCCACATTCATAACACTTTGAAAACTTGACAATAAAAGTGGTACCATCCAAAGGCTATAAGAATATCTAATAATGGCCACCCTTTTCTAATGCTTTCAACATGATATAAACATGTAAAATACCACTTGCTTCACACACAAGACCATAGATTAAGAAACCAACAATGTCTTTGGCTAGAAAACCCACTGTCACAGGTGCTCCTGGCTGAGCTACAGTTTTTTCTCAGCAGGGCAATAGACTCACCTCTACTAATGCAACTGTTCTTACAAACCTGTTTAGTTGAAGTTCTTGCCTCCACATGAACCATATGCCTATTAGAAATCTTAACTATCACAAAGAGAATAGCCTTCTGTTGGAAACCATTAAAATATAATCTCTTCCTGCAAAATGATATATTTGATAGTACCATATTCACTGTCAAATCTCCTGTCACAAGGTAATCTGGATATCCAGTAAAATAAATTACTACAGAGTAATCACAACAAGACAGGGCACTGATTATGAAAAGTTTCAGGTTTTTAAGCCCAACATGTTCTTTCTGTTGACTTGTAAGAAGGAAAATTTAAAGACCTGACGTAAGTTTTTACATACAAACGATACTGCAGATTTCATATCTAAAGTAAACTAGGAATTATTAATTCTAATTTTTATTGTAATAAATGTGTTGGCTATTTAAAAATTTTATCCTAATAAAAATTAACATTTCCATAAAAGGAAACTTTAGAAGCTAAAGACTATCAGCTTCCTGAGTCACTTAAATTAAATTATAGCCTCCTTAAAAACTAAATGTACTTTTTGGAACACTAGAGATTTTCAGTCTTTCAAAATCATTGTGGGATAGAGGTTTCTATTGTTTAAATATGTATTACTTTGTGCATATGATGACAGGCATATATATAAGTGTCCAAACTTTGAGAATTTCCTTTTTCTAGAAATCACATTAAACTACAACACAAGAGTTCAGAGTACATGGCAAGACACTTTAAAAAGATGACTGATGTACAGTTTGCACTGAGTCATTTAGAATTAACCACAAATATTAAAATAGGTTTATAATTAGAGCAATTTACTATAATACTGGGAAGCAAAGTGATTTTAAAACCATCTGCATTTTGTGAACCGAAATGACAAGCAATCCTTAGAAAAAATAAAAATAATATATAACTCATATCATATTCCATTTTAGTCTGGGAAAGTCACCTAGGCTTTTTCTGCAAGGAAAGACTAAGTTTATGAACGATTAGGGCTAAATCAAACAGTCCTCACTCTAAAAGGAAAGTCTGCTTAGAAGAGTCTGAAAGAGAATGTATAGATTAGGAATGGAATCAAGAATTTTTCACTGTCTCATTTTTGTAGACAATGTTTTTTCCTCATTCTTAATTTCAGAATTTGATATAACCCTGTTTCCCCTCTTCATTTTCCATCAGATGCATAATCAGATAATGTTTCCATTCACAGAGATTTGAAACGATCCTCATTCTGTGAAGGTTATTTTATTTTATAGTAGCCAAGGGAAAGAGGTTGCTGCCAATACGATGCTAAGGGCATACAGAATAAAGGCTCAGTCCCGGGCAATGAAACAGACCACCTTTGTGCTTCTCTTGAGGAAGAAGAATGCAAACCCATCACCAACTTTGGGACTTGATCAACAGTGGGTAGTCAAAAAACTCTTCAACCGCTGCATTTTAAACCTCAACTAAAAATAGCTTCTCTGTTTTGGGGCTTAAAGTCCCATCTGTGGCCAGTGACGGAGTACAGTACTTAATTGTTTCTGACTAGGAACTGTGCATCAGCACTCTGGGAGTGTCTTCTAACTTTTAATCGCCTTGTGTGTTCTTTAATTAGACCTGTTCACCAGACAGTCAAATGAAAATACCTACCACTAAAAGACCTTAAAACAGGTCATTTCACAAGTCCAGGAACTTTTGTGCAAGGCTTACCATCTTGCAGGATTAAACATTTTTCTCTGATTCCCAGACCTTAAAATCAGACACACTTGGAGGAGATAAGCTCTGTGTCTATTAAGACAGCTCTAATGTAAAAGACAGTGCCTGATGACAATTCCCTCCTTGTCTCTCCATTTCCTTTATTTTGGTCTGTTACTGCCTGTTATCTGTGCTCATACTAGGGCTGGAGGAAAACATGATGTTTTCTTTGAAAGGGAAAGCACTTAATCCCCTCATGGGTTAGGAACACTGAGACTTTCTCTAAGAGCTAGGATAACTAGAAAAGGGCTCTACTCTCCAGGAAGGATTTCAGAGCCGGAAACACAGAGGTACCCTATAACTTGGGCGGGAGATGCAAACAGCTCAAGTGTCTGTCCTTGGCCCAGACAGGTGACCTGCAGTAAGACCAACCCACCGGCATAGCCCCTTAGCTAGGTCACTCACGCTCCCGGACTCACCTGGTGCTGAGGACCAGCGCCGGGAGGAGAGGCAGCAAGTAGTGCGCTGGACTGAATTTCATGCTGTCGCCTGCCGGGGTCCTCCTTCCCTCGCTGCCTTTGCTCTCCCTCCTCCTCCGGGTCCTGTCGCTCCTCGGTGCCCGGCTCTGTCCCCGGCCGGCGAAGAGCCCTCTCCAGCAGCGGACGGAAGGAAACGGACAAACGGACGGACGCCTCGCGAAGGCAGGCACTGAGAGTGGGGAGTATCTTCGGCAGTGATGTCACCAGCGAGGCGAGCCCTGCCCGGGATTGTTCCGCACGCTGCTGCTCCCGAGCCAGGAGGGCGCGTTGTCACTCGCGCTGGAGGCGGCGCGGGGAGAGGGAGGGGGCCCAGCGATGGCTCTGCGCTGGGGTCTACGGGCTGCGCTCACCGGGCTGCACACCCTCCTGGGCTCATCACTTATTCTCCTTCTCCCGAGGCTGGGGAAGGGAGGGAGAGAATGGGAAGGGTAGGACGGGGGTGGGGGGCGGCGAAGAGAGAAATCTAATCTTTCAGTAATTGAACCTGAGTACTCGGCAGGATGTAAGACAGAATTCACTGGGAATAGACAATCAGACGCTCAGAGTCGCAGGCAGGTGTCCCTCACTTGATTACACAGTTGTTTGGGAAAATATCGCTCTAGAGAGTGTTTAAAATATTCTAATTAGAAATGCATAATAATTAGCCTGATGCAGATAGAAGAAAACCAGGAGTGAACAGTGTCCAGAAACAGACCCTGAGCCCATAATGCTGCACCGCAAGCTTTTTAGTCCTGCAAAACCTGGAATAAAAAGAGGTTTCAGGAGGTAAGTTAAGACGTCTGCTGCTTCTGGGTTTTGAAGATTTCTGATCTTCCTTCAATTTCAATTTGTCCCCTAGTACCAGCAGCTGGCAATGGGGTTGGAGCTGGTGGCCCAATTTCACTCACCTGAAGGGGTCCTTGCGTTCAGGTGAGGGAACATAACTGAGGTATTCATCAAAATGCTAACAGTAATTAACTCAGAGTGGTGGTATCAGGGGTCAAAAGGCTGTCATTTTGTTGTCTGTATTTTTCAAATTTTCTATAATAAACATCTGATATTAAGCTTTATTTAGAAAAAGTTAGAAAAATAAAAACTCTAATACAAAGTATTATTTTTGTAAAAGCGAGTGTGGAAAACATCCAACTTTGCTTACTGAGATGTTCAATTCTAGAGTCCTTACAACATGGTTTACTTTTGATCTTCCAGCAGTATTATTTATTTAAATCTTTACGAGGTACTTCTTCATACGTTATTACATTGATCCTCACTAGAGCCATCCTAGAGAGACATAAATTAATACTGTCCCTATTACAGAAATGAGATAAGTGAGGACCATGAAAATCGAGGCGGATTTTTTATTTTTAAACAAAGAACGTGATTCTTTTCAATCTTAGGCAAACCCTACTGTTGCCTGACCATTACACCTAGTACAAGTAAGTCCAGTGACTAACACAAAGCTGATGACTCCGGGGGCAAAGGTCAGGTAGTCAACAGGAATTCCTATCCACAGGGTTCAGCTCACATTCCATTTTCTCAGAGGCAAGAAAATTCAATGAAACATTCCCTTTAATCTAATTTTTGAAACATGATTTGTAGGAAAAATATTTTTTATAAAGCTTATTTTAAAAAAGATACAAGTTTAAAGAGTTAACCATCTAATTTATTGATTTGTTTTGGTTTTTGCTTTTAATGGGATTGAAGTTTAAGACATTTATTTATACAGAACAGATACTGCTTTAAAACCCCAGACTACTAAAACAGAGGAGTAATGACTTTCGCAAACTGGATACCAGCCCCTTGGACAATAGGATCCACAAAAGATAGAATTAAGCATATATAAAAATGAACTTGCATGTGAATTACATTGTCATTTACAAAGAAAAACTGCACTACACTCTGCTAAAACAGAACTCTGATTCCAAAGGAAATATGTATTTCAGCTTGTTCCTGTCAAAATTATTTAACAATAGATTTCCTGCTCAGTTTGGAAGGTGAGCCTTTGAGTTACATACTCAACAAAAACATATGACTACTTGGTAATAAAAAAATACATACACTAGGAAATAACACTCATACTTTTAGAACACCTATTTGTTTACATAACAAATTTGCATTCATTTTCTTGTGGTCTTAAAGGAATCAAATGTATTAGTGATTTCTATTATCTACTTTTGCCATTCAGGTGACAGATTCAGAGGGTTAAGTAACTTGCTTAAGGTCACTCCATCACTTATAAGTGGATAACATTCAAATTCAGTCTGTATCGCTTCATAATATTTCTTTGAGGGAAAAAAATTTTAACACATCTATGTAAGAAGAGACATTCTCCAACCTAAACTGTATTCCTTTTTATTAGTTGTACAGGATAAAACAATAGACAAGTATAGGCTGTCAACCAAGAAAGGAGAGTATCAGAATGAACTTTTGGCACTTTGTTTAGACTGTGTCTCACAGTTAAGCTGTGCCCCTTGTATTGGATACCAATAAAGAACCACAAGGCTTCTTGGCCTCTGCATTTTCTGCAAGCAGGAAAAAAGGCATCAAACTTAGATGGGCATGCAAGCATAAGGGAAGCACATTTGGAAGGTGAGCCTACGTTAGCTTTTGGAAAGGACTGAGGTATTATATTCTGAATTCAAGTATAGATCTGTTGCTCAGCAGAAGTTCTTTCTTTTGGGGGAATTACAGGACCACAAGTCTCCATCATCCATGACACACTGTCCACACTGTCATAAGAAAACTCAAATCCAGAATTGATTCTATGGCTTCAGAGAATTGGTGTATGAATTTTAAAGATGCTGCAGCACAGACGGCATTTCACTTAGCTGAAGCCACTTGTCCTATGCTGAATCCCAACAGAGCTCAGCAAAAGGTGCTAGCAATCACTATACCCCAATATGGATAAAGGACATCACAAAAGTCAATGAAGTTAGAGCGAGAGGTTAGTCTCCATAAAATTCTGGGACTCAGAGATATAGAAGCTATTCTTTTTTTTTTTAATTTTTTTTTTAAGATTTTATTTATTTGACAGAGAGAAACACAGCCAGAGAGGGAACACAAGCAAGGGGACTGAGAGAGGGAGAAGCAGGCTTCCCGCCGAGCAGGGAGCCTGATGTGGGGCTCGATTCCGGATCTTCGGGATCATGACCTGAGCCGAAGGCAGTCGCTTAACCAACTGAGCCACCCAGGTGCCCCTAGAAGCTATTCTTTAAATAGCACTGAGTTACCAAAAACATCACTATTTTAAAGTGTGTAACTCAGTGTTTTTTTAAATATACTTAACGAGGTTATGGCATCACCATTATCTAACTCCAGAACATTTTCATTTCTCCAAAAGAAACTCCATAGCCACTAGTCACTCACGATTCCCCTGCTTTTTCTTTTTCTCCCAACCCTTGGCATGCTAATTATGGTCTCTACAGATATGTCTAATTCTTGGCATTTCGTATAAATTGAATCTAGTATGTGTGGTCTTATGTGACTGGTTTCTTTCCTGTTTCAAAGGTTTATCCATGTTGTAGCATGTGTCAGGACTTCATTCTTTGTAATTGCTGAATAATGTTCCAATGTAGGAATGTGCCACAATGTGTTTACCCATTCATTATTAAGACTGTTTCCTTGTTTTGGCTATTTATACAATGCTGCTATGAACAATCACATGAAAGTTCCCATGTGAACATCTGTTTCCAATTCCCTTGGAGAATTCCCTATATACCAAGGAGAGAAATAGCTGGATTATATGATAACATTTTTTAATTTTTTTTGAGAAACTGCCACACTTCCCCAAAATAGCTATACCATTGTTCACTCCTACCAGCAATACATGAACATGTTAATTTCCGTATAGCCTTGCCAGCACTTGGTGTTTTCAGTTTATTATTATAGCTTTTGTTGGGGATGTAAAGAGGTATCTCATTGTGGTTTGGATTTGTATTTATCTGATGACTAATCATATTGAGTGCATTTTCATGTGCCTATTGGCCATTCATGTACAATTTCAGATTTGTTTATTCAAATTCTTTGCCCATTTTAACTGAGTTATTTATGATTTCTGAATTGTGAGTGTTCTTTATACATTCTGGATACAATTCCTTTATTAGATATCTGATTTACAAATGTTTTATCCCAATCATGGGTTATCTTTTCACTTTCTTGATGGTGTCATTTGCAGCAAAAAGTTTTAGTTCTCATGAAGTCCTTTTAATTTCCCCTATGTAAATATCCAACCATTTATTCTCTTTCAAAGTGCTATGTTTTCATCATTTCTGCATTTCCTTTTGTGCTCTTACGTATCAAACTCTGATATCCTCTAGAGTTTCACCCTTGATTCTTCTCTTTTAAAATTTTGCATTTTTCCTCCCAAGGTAAACTCAGCATTTTTATGACTTTTACCATGTCTAATATGGTTATGAGTCTAAAAAATATGTCTCCAGCATAGACTTCTTCACTGAGTCCTCACCTCAGTTTCCTTCAGCTACGTCAAAGTCAATCACACTAAACTTCTGTTCCTCCTCCCTGATCAGCCTTCTGTATATTTCCTCCTACCTCCATCAACTCAGTCACCGAAGTTACAACCCCAGGAGTCATCCATTACTTTTAATTCCTTTCTCCCACTCACACAGAGCCAATCACCAAGTCCTATAGATTTCACTTCTTACGTATTTCTCTATTCTGATTACCGCTCCCCACCCCCCGATATTGAACCTAAATTAAACAGAGTCACCAGAGCTCTATTTAGGGTTTATCATCTTGATTCTGAAGTATATATATTCCTTGCTCTCAGGTATATTTCCCTCAAATCCATTCCCT
Organism: Spilogale gracilis; assembly: GCA_004023965.1. NCBI lineage: Eukaryota > Metazoa > Chordata > Mammalia > Carnivora > Mephitidae > Spilogale > Spilogale gracilis. The sequence continues at coordinate 44,608 of PITA01009808.1, forward strand.
CAATATGACCTTCTTAACTGCACATTTCTTTTTTTTTTTTTTAAAGATTTTATTTATTTATTTGACAGGGAGAAACACAGAGAGAGAGGGAACACAAGCAGGGGGAGTGAGAGAGAGAGAAGCAGGCTTCCCGCCAAGCAGGGAGCCCGATGCGGGGCTCGATCCCAGGTCTCTGGAATCATGACCTGAGCCGAAGGCAGTCAGTTAATCAACTGAGCCACCCAGGTGACCCTTAACTACAAATTTCTATAGTGCCTTAAACTCCTAGAAAACTATACTCAGTAATATTTTCAATATATGTCTTTTCTCTGTGCTTTAACTTTCATATTGGACTTCAAACAGAGTAACAGATGTTTTCCTTGATATGACTTTATAATGTTTCATGTTGCTCCCTTTTCCTGAAGTGTTCCCTTACTCAGTCACCTGTAAACTTATTTTACTCATTTAAGACTCATCAAGGCCATCACTTCTTTCTAGAACACTTTCCCTAACACTTGAGCTGCCGCAATTTGGTCAGTCTTCCTTCCTCAGTACTTCATAATGAGTCTAGGACATGTGCTAGATTGCCTAGATGCTGCACTTACAAAATTATTTTGTCATTATAGTTTCTGTTCCTCACTATACTACAAATATCTGAAGAATCAGAGGGACATTTCTCACTTTACTCTGTACAAAGGAAGGTGGAAAACTAAAAGCTGTATTTTTATATATGTATATTCTAAGTAAATCACTACTTTTTTTTTTCAGACATCTCTAGGCCTGAGGGTTGAAGACCTAAAAACAAAGCAAGGTGTCTTACATGGTTCATCAAAAATGTGTTTCCTATTTTCAAACTCATTGTTTTATTGTGCTAATGAAAACTGACTACAAAGAAATTTCCTCTAATAAGGCTATTTATTTTTGCCAAGTACCTAAGAAATAGAAGAGGGATATAAGAATGTAAGTGTCTGTGCCCCATACAAAACCAATCAATTAACCAAGCAAGAAAAATAAAAGCAAAAAAAAAAAAGACCAAACTCTATACTCTCCTGTACTTTTGAGCTGAGTCATATTCATTAAATGATTTTGACCTACAGAACTTCATACCTTCCTTTTTTTTTTTTTTTTTAAAGTCCATACATTTTGATAAGTCATCCTCTGGTTTACATGAATGGTGAGAAGTCAGTGCAAGATCTCTAGAATGGGACTTCAAGAAGAAGAAAGGACCCAGGATCTCTTCTACCCTATACTGGTTGTCCTGGAAATAATGCTATAACCCTCTCTTTGCTAGCACCACTGTTTGTGTGCATTGTCCTGGAACTAGGTCTATTTACTTGAAGGAAAAAAAAAATAGAAAAAGCAGTAGCATAACAGTTGCCCTCCTTCCCTTTACCCAAATGCACGAGATACATTGTAAATCTGGTTTTGGAAAGCAATTATATTGGGAATTTAACAGGGTACCGAGACCTCAATTAATCTTCTTGTAAAGTGAAGAAGTATTTCATAATGAGCACAGCAAATATTTAATGTATAAATATTTAAGTCTTTTAAAAAGTATTTTCAGGGTGCCTGGGTGGCTCAGTTGGTTGAGTGACTGCCTTCAGGGCAGGGCATGATCCTGGAGCCCTGAGATCCAGTCCAGCATTGGGCTCCCTGCTCAGCAAGAGGTCTGCTTCTTTGCCTGACTCATGCTCACTCCCTCTCTCTTTCTCTCTCTCTCTCTCTCAAATAAATAAAATCTTAAAGAAAAAAAGTATTTTCACATTTTACTATGTATTTACAGAAGAATCTGGTCTGCCCAATCAATCCACTCAAATTCCATATAACTTTTTAAATCAATGGCATTTCTTATTTTCTGGGAGTAAGTATGTGTTTCCTTTTGCCACACATGGTTATCTCTGTGAATTTCTTCAGATACATTTAAGGCCCAATTTAGTTCCTCTTTTATGACTATCTCTCATTATAAAACCATTGCTAAACCAAGATTTCTAAGGCATAGCTTCTCCTTGCTCACTGTATGTATGTAACATTAGACATATGGTTTTCAAAGACATCTTCTCATCCAACATTATATTTAACTCAATATAATTAATCATGAGAGTTCTGCTTCTAGGCATGAAGGAATACTTGGTATCAGACTTGTCCTCCTACCATAAACAAATATGAAATTTGAAAAAAAAATGAGGACGATTTTCATTGATAAATAATAGTCAGAGCAGGGTCCCAGAAAGCAATCCTATCCTCACACCACCTTTCTCAAGAGGAACATCTTAACTACCATGATACAAGGAGATACAGTACAAGGAAAACAATCCTGAGTAGAGGAAGCAGAAATCAGAAATTTGATTTCCTAAGGTTCCTAAGATTTGTAGAAAATAGTACCAGAGAAGGAGATGCTTTGCAAAAATCCCTCCAAAATACTGCATGGTGGTTTGCCATAGGTCCTTGCCTAAAGGATGGGCTGCATAAACGAAGACCAGAAAAGCCTTGTTCTGCTAACTTGCAGTTGCAGAGAGTCTGGAATAGAGATATCAGATTTTTTTTTTTTTTTAAGATTTATTTATTTATTTGACAGAGAGAAAGGTCACAAATAGGCAGAGAGGCAGGCAGAGAGAGAGGAGGAAGCAGGCTCCCTGCTGAGGAGAGAGCCCGATGTGGGACTCAATCCCAGGACTCCAAGATCATGACCTGAGCTGAAGGCAGAGGCTTTAACCCACTGAGCCACCCAGGCGCCCAAGAGATACCAGAATTTTTTTTAACTATCATGAGATATCAGAATTCTCATCGGGCCAGAATGAAGAAGCCCCAATAGCACTCTATGAACACCTCGAGTATTTAGTTGAGACTAACAAAAGCCAGGCTTTTGGAGTAACAACCATACCTTATGATAAGAGATGTATCTTGGAACTATGAACAAAACTGATACAGACTGACCACTATTAAAAAAAAAAAAGTTAAGGACTGACTATTGAAAAGAAACTAACTTAACTATCTACAGAGGAAAATACAGCATCCATTAAAGGATGGAATTTAGAATCTCTACAGTGTATCCAGCATAATGCCAAGTATATAATTATTAGAAACATAAAGAAGCATGGAAACATACTCATAAGTAAGAACAAAAGCAAAGAGTGGAAACAACTCAAAGCCACACAGACCTTGAGATCAGTAGAAAATAACTATAGAGAAATTTAAGCTACAATAAATAAATAAACATAAATTCTAGAACTGACAATACGAAGTAAAAATGCACAATTTTTAATACTAAAGAGTGAATGATTAGTTAAACTTGAAAATACATAAATAGAAATAATCCTGAGGGAAATTTTAGTGAACTGTGGTATCAAAGCAAGTTATCTAACAAACATATTTAGAGTTCCAAAGAAATAAGAGGAAAAGATTAGGACACTAATTATACTTCAAAAAAATCTATGGCAAAATACAAATATGTTTAAAAAACAAAGTCTCATTTTTGGGGCACCTGGGTGGCTCAGTTGGTTAAGCGACTGCTTTCGGCTCAGGTCATGATCCTGGAGACCCAGGATCTAGCCCCGCATCGGGCTTCCTGCTCGGTGGTAAGCCTGCTTCTCCCTTTTTAAGTTCCTCTGCTTGTGTTCCCTCTCTAGTTGTGTTTCTCTCTGTCAAATAAATAAATAAAATCTTAAAAAAATAATAAAATAAGATAAAAAAACAAATTCTCATTTTTGAGAAATTCCACCAAATTTAAGCAGTATAAACACAAAATAACTACATTTAGATATATCCTAGTCAAACTGCTGAAAAGTAAATCTTAAATAGGAACATCATAAACAAGGAAATCTCAATAATGACAGATTCTCAACAGAAACAATAGAGTGGAGACAACAGAACAATATCTTTAAAATGTAAAACTGTCGACCTGAAGTTTTTTGTACTTAGCAAAATACCCTTCACAAATAAGGGCAAAATAAAGACTTTTTAAAAATTTTTTTATTTAAATTCTAGTTAGCCAATATATGGTACAATATTGGTTTCAGGTGTAGAATTTAGTGATTCATCACTTACATAAAACACCCAGTGTCATCACAACAAATGTTTTTCTTAATGCCCATAATCCATTTTTTTAAAATTATTTTATTATGTTATGTTCATCGCCATACAGTACATCACTAGCTTTTGATGTGTTCCATGATTCATTGTTTGCATATAACACCCAGTGTTCCAAGCAATACATGCCTTCCTTAATACCCATCACCAGAGCTAACGCGTCCTCCCATCCCTTGCCCTCTGAAACCCTCAGTTTATTTCCTGGACCATAGTCTCTCATGGTTCCTCTCTCCCTGCCCATCACCCATTTAACGCATCTCCCCACACACCTCCGAGCCTCCAGAAATCCTCAATTTGTTCACTATAGTTAAGAGCCTCTTGTGGTTTGCTTCCCTGTCTTTAATTTAAAAAAAAAAATTTAAAGATTTTATTTATTTGAGAGAGAGAGAGCGAGAGCGCGCAAGTAAGGGGGGAGCAGGGGGAGAGAAAGAAGCAGACTCCCTGCTGAACAGGGAGCCCAATGTGGGACTTGATTCCAGGACTACAGGATCATGACTGAAGCTGAAGGTAGATACCCAACTGACTGAGCCATCCCTCTTTATTTTAATAAAGATTTTCAAATAAATAAAACTTGAAAAGATCCTTAACAGAAAAACTGCTTTAGCACAAATGATAAAAGAGACTGTTCAGGTTAAAGGGAAATGATATAATATGAAAATGCAAATTTACAGGTAAGAATGATGAGGTCTAGAAATAATACATATTTTGAAATATGTGAAAAGCTATCTCTTTTTTCCTAATTTTTTTAAAGACAAAAAAAATAGTAACACTACATTCTATGACTTGAATATGTAGAAATAATATAGAACAACAATAGCACAAAGGATAGCTACGGCAAATGAATTATACTATTGAGAAGGTCTTTTGTTCTGTTATATGAAGTTGTGAACACTAACTTTAAGCACAATATGAAAAGTATGAGTAGATAATATAGTCACTGGAGTAACCACAGAACAAGTTCAAATACATATAGCAGATACTCCAAAGTAGAGGTGGGGGGAAATGATAAAAAACTACAAAGAAGCCCAAAAGAGACAAGAATGAAAGGACAAACAATTATTCAAATGGTAGAACAAGAAAGCAAATAGTAAAAGAATAGTCATAAAGTAAACCACATCAATAATTAGAGTAAATGAATGCAAATTATAAGAGTACTGATTAAAAATGTCCAATCAGGTATATATGCACCTAAACAGTCTAGAAGAAGTGTGTCTGTTTTTTATGTTGTTGTTGTTGTTGTAGTTGTTTTTTAAGTAGGCTCCATGCTGGGCCTGGGTTTGAACTCACAACCCTGAGATTGAGACCTGAGTTAAGAGTCAGACAGTTAACTGATTGAGCCCCGAAAATACCCCCAAATGTATTTTAAATACTGACTGAGCCCCTAAAATACACCAAAATATATTTTAAATATAAAGACTAAAAAACTTAACTTTGCATAAGAAAGCTTGAGTGGTTATATTAACAGAAAAATGATTTCATGATGTAGAATATTACTAGACATAAAGAGGTATATTTCATAATAAAAAGATCAAATCACCAGAAATATGCAACAAAGTTAATTGTATGTACTTAAAATTTTAAGAGTCTCAAGGGAAAAACAAATACAGTTATAGATGGTGATTTCAACACACTGTTCTCATAACTGCTAAGCAACTATACAAAATATCAGGTAGGGTATAAAATACTTGAAGAATATGATTTATCAACCTTACCTAATTACCATTCATAGAACACCTTGCCCAAAATGCAGAAAACACATTTTTCTAAGTTCATGTGAAACATTAACCATAAGAGACAATAGGGCAGGCCATAATATAATTCTCTATGTATTTTTAAAAAATTGATGTTTCCAGAACATATACTCTGAAGAAAGATAATTAAATTAAAAATGCAATGCCAAAAATTTCCAGATATCTTAAGTAACCAGTAAATCAAAGAAGAAATCATAGAGAAATTGGAAAAGATTTTGTTATGAAAATGAAAATACAACATATCAATAGTGTGTGATACAATTAAAGCAATGTATAAAAGATAAATGCTTATATTAGAAAGACAAAATATTTATGAAGAGTGATCTAATGTTCACCATAAAAAAGTAGAAAACGAAGAACAAATTAAATTCAAGTAATCACATAGAAACAATAAGAGCAGAAATCAATGTCACAGAAAATAATATATACTGTCAACATTATGAATAAAAAGGGCCATTATTACAGGTATTACAGATAGTAAATGGATGATGATATATATTATTCTGACACATTTGGCAGACTAGAAAAAATCGACACCTTTATGAAAAAAAAATCTTACCAAAAGTAACCCAAAAAGTAGAGGATATACAGGATCCTACCAAGTAATTTAATTAATAATTTACAGAATTCCAAAAGACAAATTCCAGAATTATTCAGGTAATTTCCCTTAGATTCCTTACAACAGAAACACATAATCAGATAATAAAGGTTTTTTTGTTTTACACTGCTATCTTCACAGTAATTTCTTATACTCCAATAGATTATCTAATAGAAAATATCAATCTGTAATATGACCAGATGTGTGTTAAAAAATGTTATATTACTACTTTTGTAATTTAATTTATTACTTGCTAAATCATACTAGACTTTTGGCTTTTTAGAAGCCATAACACTTTGAAATTTCATTTGTTAATTTTGTTTCCAAGGACACATTATATTCTTTAGCAAGGGATACTAACTTCCCCATAATGGGTCTTTACAATTTTTCTTTACTATTTTTATTTAAAAGTAATTTCTTCCTCTATGTCGTTATCCCTCCTTAAGCAAATGAGTTTCTTCTACCTTCTCTGCACACTTGATTATAAATATAGTATCATGTAAACTGAGTAAACATTATGAAATCTACGTGCATTTTTTACTCTTCTTAATGTTACCCAAACATATTAATTGCCAAATAAAGCTGTAATACTTGTTATATAGAACCAGTATACAAGTTTTCTTACTTAAGGTCTTCCATATTTAAGTTCTTGCTGTGAAATATGTTTATACGGTAATTTCACCTACTTTCCCTGTAGTTAAAACTGTCTATTTATTAGAATGTACTATTTTAGTTTTACTTAAATGCAGACTTTTTATAGGAAAAACAGTTATAAAATAGTACTGAAGAAACTGATACATGTTATTTTCTCAAAGCTAGAAAGAATTATACACTTGTCTTAGTATTTCCTTTTTCTATAAAACTCCAAAATTGAACGAAACATTTTGTGTCTATGGCATTTATTCCAAACAGCCACACCAAGAAACATAATCATTCTCAATCACCTTGGCAAAGTTTTACATCTCATCAAATCAGAGCTCAAGTATGCCTGTGTGTTGAAATCAAAGCTGAAAATGAAAGAGACCTTGTATAAAGATTAGGGTCACTAAATAGTTCATCTTCCATTACTTTTTCTGAGTAGGAAATGAGCTAATAAGTGTACTCTATGCTATGCACATAATTTATGTTAACAAGTATATATTTATATCATACACATAATTTAGGTAGTATACATGCTCATGTTCATGTATCTATATGTAGTATATATGTCTATATATATATATAATTCATATTTTAAAAAACACATAAATTCACAAGTAAAACTTTGGATAATGTTCAGTCTTAGTGGATACTACCATTTTATTTGCTTGTTCTGCCTCCAGTATTCTAAAAAGAAACAGTGATTTCTCTTTGACACAAAACCTCTGTCTTCCCTCAGTTGTGACATGAATAGAGCTGACATAATATCCTGGTTTCAGAAGTAAGTAGACACCTAATGTCTGGCTAATCACCATATTCTGTGCTCTAGTCATCATACTGGCTTAAGGATGGGCTATTGTGAGTATAAAGTGACCGTGTCTTTTGTTGTTGTTGTTGTTCAAGGTTTATTTCAGAGAGACAGAGAAACAAAGAGTGTACAAGGGAGGGTGGAGAAGGGCAGAGGCATAAGGGAAGCAGACTCCCAGCTGGGCACAGAGCCTGAATGTGGGGCTACATCTCAAGACCCTGAGATCATAATCTGAGCCAAAACCAAGAGTTGGATGTTTAACAGACTGAGCCACCCAGGCGCCCCTAGAGCAGCCATGTCTTAAATTCACAACCTATCAGTCTACCTCAAATATCACATCAGTTTGTTAAGCTTTTCCAAACCGCATTTGAACTCCCATTTTATTTGATTCTTGTGGCTCCTGTCATATTCAGAATTGATGTCTACTGTCAATTCCATTTTGTTTTCCCTCCACTGTTAGCAACTCATAGTGATTACGTCTTTTATGGCAGATATTACATCTACTTTAAACAACTCTCCCAAAATTTATTTTTCCCCATACTATTCCCTAAACTTCTGGTTATGTTTTCTTGTTTTTTTGTTTTGTGGATAGTAACACTGAGACTTCTATTATTTTCATGCATTGCTTCATGGGAATTGTTTCAGGCAGATTTCCCTTTATTGTGCTTTAGCACTTCAGCATCTGTATGTGAAAGTAATTGTAAAATTTATGTAATATTTAAGCCTGTACTTAGTTCAGGTCTCTCTTTCCTTTGATAATTTATCTTAAGTTTACATTCACTGCCTTCCATTTTCATGGTGTCTATGGAAATCAGGCTGCCATAACCAACTACATGGATTTACGGGGAGACCTCAGCCATTCACTGCAAAATCAATCAGATTCAAATAGAAAATGTACCTGCTTGAAAGAAACTGATTGCACAAGTTTTTGGTTACAATTGCATAAAAATGTAATTGGATAATAAAACTTGGTCTTTACAGCCCTCTGGAATTTTCAAAGTATGTAGGAAATAAAAAAGGAGTAGTATTGTAATGGGTAGAAAAAGACAACACAAAGAGGGAAGTGACATCTAAGGTGAACCTCAATGCTGACAAAGTCTTTGGGACTTGGGTATAGAACAAAGATTAACCCTTTACTATCCTAATTACCATTATTACTCTATAATCATTCTAAATTTAGTGCCAGCGATGGTAGGCATTTTGTCAGGTACCGTGAGGAACGTGGCATCTCACATCTGACATGGAACTTAAAATTTCTTATTTCTCTTCCTTTCCTGATTTTATATGGACCAGATGCCATATAATCATTTAAAAAAATAAACTTCCCTAATTAGTCTACAGGGATCTCCCCATTCTCTACTTCTATCTCAGAAATGCCATATCTCTTTTTGCCATGGATTTCAGAATCTTCTGATCATGACATAGAAATGTCTTTTCTCAAGGAGACAGTGAAAGCTCTTAATGAAGACTAGGAGTGACTGAAGAATCCAGTGAAAGTTTGCTGCACAGATAATTGCAGTGTTGTACTGTGTGGGGAGGGTCCAGGAGGAGATGCAATGTGATCTGGGAGTTTCAGGCAACAAATAGTGCAGACTAAGGCATTCATTTGGTAAAACAGAATTGTTTTTTATTTAAATTAATTGAGGATCATCATTTCATATTATTCTGAGGGGAAGTGCTGTTCCTTAAATAGGCACAAGGAAAATCAATTTCTCTGAGATAGATGGGTATGAAAATAAACTACCACTTGTTGAATACATTCCATGTACCAGTAATAGAAAAAAAAATTATGTTTGTGTGTTCATTGTTAACAGCTGAAACAGTTCTGTATTTGTCATCTTACTTAACTTCATTTAATCTACCCAACAGCCAGATTTGAAATGAGGATATACCTGTGAAATTTCAGTGACATTAAGACACTCATAAAGCTTTACTCATCTTGGCAAGAGGCACTTGAATACAGGGAGACAGTCCATCAAGGTAGCTAAGTACAAAAGGGAGCATGCGTGTAGCTTTGGACATTCTTAACTGTAAAATGAGAGTGATATTCATCTCTTAAAGTTGTAAAGATGGAGTGAGATGATGCATATAAAGATTTCAGTGCAGCATCCAACATAGGTATCCGCCTAGCCAATATTACTGACTGTTATGGACACTAGACTGCTTTGCTCAGGACACTTCAAGGCCTACCTTCCTATCCGCCTTTTTTTTTTTTTTCTGACTTTAAATTTATTTTATTTTTTCAGTGTTCCAGGATTCATTGTCCATGCCCCACACCCAGTGCTCCATGCAATAGGGGCCCTTTTTGCTGGACATGTCTGTTGCAGATGGCTCACAACTCCCTGGCCCAGGGTTACTTTACATTCAAAGTGTTGTCTTCTGGCTAATGACAGCTTTGCCTGTGGATATAAAGGCTCAGCTCCCTTGCTCCATTTGGGAAAACTCTGAAGGGCCATCTCTCAATAACAAAGCTCCTCAGCAGATATGCTGAGGCCTCACTGCAGACCACCTTCTTTTCTTGGTCCCGTCTGCCTTTTCATTTCCTCTCAGGCATACCTCCAGAGAGTTCTTCTCAAAAAACCTGCATGCAGGGGCACTTGGGGGGCTCAGTCATTAAGGGTCTGCCTTCGGCTCAGGTCATGATCCTGGAGTCCTAGGACTGAGTCCCACATCAGGCTCCCTGATCGGCAAGGGAGCCTGCTTCTCCCTCTCTCACTCCCCCTGCTTGTATTCCCTCTCTCACTGTGTCTCTCTCTGTCAAATAAATAAATAAAATCTTAAAAAAAAAAAAAAAAAACCCTGCATGCAATACTTTGTCTCATCTGTGTCCAGGCATCCAAATCTAAGAGATGGAAACAGATGACAATAGTGAAGGGCTGTGTGTGATGTGCTGATGGCATCTACCCGTAACATGTCCTCTGAGGACTAGCTGGCACCTCCAGTCCTGTAGCATGGAGGTTAGATAAACCGTATTGAAAAATACAGCCCATTGCAATGGCAAGAAACTATTTTACTTGAGTCCCAGTTTCTAGTTTCCTCACTTATAAAAAGGTATATTTTTAGTACCTAACACGTGATTTTTTTTTCATCAAAAGAGATACAACTTATAAAATATTCTGCATGTAGTAAATAATAAAGCTTGTAATCATTATTCTAAGTCTCAGTACTTCTGTTCCACAAGTGAAGATAATTGTACTTACCCTTTATCCCTGCCAGGATATCTGAGAGGTTAAATGAGGCAATAAGTGACCAAACTTACTAACGGCCACACAAACATAAAGCATTTTTTTTTTCCTATTACTACTGTCCCAAAGGGCAAGACTGTCAACCTAGGATTTAACTTTTTATCTAAGGGCCAACCAAAATAAGGGTGAAATTCTGCTTCATGACTGTAATTGAGGAAGGATCTTGGCTGGTATACAATAATAATATGGCAAGAGAAATGAAAATAAAGTAACCCACACATTTTTTTTCTTTGTTGTTTATAAAGGTTTGAGTCTGTGACCTTGAATAAGTCATGAAACATTTCTAAGCTTCATTTATTTATTATCTACCCCAGAGAGAATGTATAATAAAGAAATGAGATGGTTAATGAGATTACATTTATAGAGCCCTTTAAGATTCTTAGGTGAAAGACTCCACAGCAACAAAATACATTATCTCACTGTTATTTACCTGGGGAAAAGAGGCATAAAGTGCTTTCTCAGTCAAAACACCTAAGGAAGGCAAATAAAACCGAGGTGTTGCATTAATTCCCCAGACTTTTAAAGTCAGGGACCAAAATTCTTCACCTTGCCTCAAAGTTTTAAAGGGCAATCTTGAATAAGTACCTGTGTAACCTAAAAGTATATAAAGACTTTATAAAATAACCTGAAATAGCAAGTTGGGGTTAAAATCCCAGAATTTGATGCCAACTACTATGAAACCTGGCTCTGAACCGTATTAGCTTTATAACCTTGAGTAAATTACTCACCTTCCTCTACTTACCTCAGTTACTTAATCTGTAAAATGAGAATAACAGGATAACAGGGTACACTTGATAGAGTTGTGAGGATTAAGTGAGTAAAGTAATCAAAACAGTATCTGACATCTAAGAATCACTCTCAGTATGTTAGATTGCTATTACACAAAGCCTAATGGGATCTCAAATCTGAAAAAAGTCATGTAGCACTGAGTAAGGACAGGTGGGGCTAGATAGGGAGAGATAAGTGGGAAGTTACCAGATCAGGCTCACCAAAAATCCCAGAAATGCTGGGGCATAACAAAAGGAAACCAGAGATAAGGGAAGGTAACCAGACCACCTCAGTGTGTCTTCCAACAGCAAAGACGACATAGTCAAAGGACAAGTAATCATGGTGTATCAGTGGTAACATCAAGATTTAAGTTCCCAGGTCAGTTTTCTATAAAAGAATGACCCTAGAAGCCCTCAATGGCAACCCACCCAGGACGCCTCACTCTAGACAGCTTTCTTTCTGTTCTCACCTTCACTTAATAAACTATCATTTCACCCTTTTATGTCCACAAGATTCATTCATTGACTCCACAAGAGAAGAACCTGCAACCCTGCAACATCATTTTGAGTTAAATAGCACAATATTTTCAAGATAGAAGACGTTTGAACAATATGGCAGCAGAGTCAAGATTCAATATTGTGAAAGCTGATCTTTGTCTCTTTCATGAAGAATCTCCTTAACTGAGTTCTGTAAGTCACAGTCAAATTATGTGGGGGGTAGAACAAAGGCAAAAGAAATGTAGATACAATTAAATTTCCTTATAACTTGCAGCTCATTGAATACCTAAAGCAGGCAGAGTGGGACCTTCCTCCAGCAACTCCCAATCTTAATGTTAGTACCTTGCTAAAGGGAAAAACAACCTTAGGTTGTCCATAGCCAGGCCTCCAGGATCTTCTAAGTCTTCTTTAGCATATGAAAGTCCTTTTGGAAACTTTCCTGGTTTTTATTCTGTCCAAATCTAAAGGATATAATTCATCACCCCTCACACTTAGAATGCAGCTCTTTCTGGGCCCAAGTCCTGTCCCTTGTGCTATAATAACACATTTTTACGCCAAAATGGCCTCAATAATTATTTCTTGACCCTCAGCAAATAGACCCTACTTCAAACCACATCAGAGAGATCCATGAGTTGAATCTAAAGAATGCAATCAGTGGTTTGTAAGGAGCCATGGCCTAGAACAGAATATTTCCTATCACTGGAACTGGCATGTTACTCCTTAGCCTTTCACAAAACTAAATCTATTCATCCCAGGCAAGATCAAAACTCCTTCTGATAGGTTAGCTATCTCTTCCAAAGGAAATACACATATTCCACAGAGGAAATTGTATTAGAAAATTGTGGTAAAGCCAGAAGCAAATGGGAACTATTCCCCAAATCCTTCAGCAATGTTTTTGTTTCTAAAAAAGGCAATACCAATACTAGTATAAGCTACAGTATCACCCTAATTTATCATAAATCACTCAGTCACATATATTTCATATATTGAATGAAAGGAAAGAGATTAAGAAGACAGTAGGAGTTTGTTTATATAACATTTCCTCTAAGTGCTAAGTATAATGACTTTAGATTATATTCATTCTCCCTAGTATATATGAGAATGCCAGACTATGATGAACAGACATCACTAGGTACCTAGGTACCTTTGATGATTGAAAAGTTTGAGATAACCAGTAGAGGGGCACCTGGCTGGCTCAGTTGGTAGAACATCCAATTCTTGATCCCAGAGTCATGAATTCCAGCCCGTTGTTGGGCATGGAGCCTACTTAAAAAAAAAAAAAAAAAAAAAAAAAAGGAGAGAGACAGACAGATAGACACAGACACAGAGAACCAGTGGGTGACCTCACCCCCGTGGTGTTAGGATAGACCCCAATCTCATTTGAGATCCTTGGTCAAAGTTTTTTTTCAGTGTACTATTTCTGGCTTTCCTTTGGTGGCTACTTGAATAGTGATTCATTGTTTTTTAGGATTTAAGCATCTTAAGGTCAAAGACTGATTTAGATGAAATATGTGCTAATCTACTGGAATGACATGACCAAAGATCCCAAGATTGTTCCAGTAATCATGATTTCTAAAAAGCAGGAAAGATGGGTGAAAGAATCTCTCAGAAACTGATCCTGCAACAAGAACTATCACTCTGTACGGCCAATAGGATGCAATGTAAGTCACACAAAAGCAAAGGAGATTGGAAAATGCCATCCTAATCTCTAGGTAACCAATTAAAATTTGAGTTTAGGGGAGGGAATGGGTTAAATGGGTAATGGAAATATATATAAGAAGTGTATATATTATGATGAGCACCAGGTGATATATAGAACTGAATTACTACATTATAATATAACACTGTATATTAACTAATTGGAATTAAAATAGAAACTTAAAAAACTTAAAAAAATAAATCTTAAGTTTGTAGTTCGGTTGCATTACTGAAGAAAAAATCAAATTGATTGGTTGTTACTTGAATATAGGGGAAGTACAAATTGCAGCTAAAGAGAGGAGTCAATGTGAGTAGCAGAAGAGAATTAATACAAAGGTAATTTTTTATTCTTCCCTTATTTCCTTATCACAAAACTTTTAAAAATAAGTTTATTTGAGAGGAGAGGAGGGGCAGAGGAAGAAGGAAAGAATCTCAGACTACACACTGAGCATTGAACACAGCCTCAGAGCTCGAATTCAGGACCCAAAGATCATGACCTAAGCCAAAACCAGGAGTCAGATACTTAACCGATGGAGCCACCCAGGGGTCCCTCTCTACTAGCCAGTTTTGAACAAAATGATCACTTTTTTTTTTTTTGTCTTTTTACCTGTGTGTTAATGCTTTTTTTCCTTTAATTGTTAAATTAAAAAAAATTCCATTTAGCACAGTGTTATATTACTTTCAGCTGTACAATATAGTGTCTGAACAATTTCATACATCAGCCAGTGATCACTTTTCCTTAGTATCTGTTTTACTTGACTTCTGTAATACCGTGTTTCACTAGCCAAACTCAGATACATTGTTGATTTTTCCACATATCCCCAACTATGAGCTGCCTCTCCAGCCTTTTCTTTCATTTATGTGCTTTTGATCCCTCAGTGATATTAACCAATCTCATATGTTACATAATGTCTCCACATCAATAAGCCAATGATTAAACATACGGCTCAGCTAGGGTGATCCTCTGCACATGGTATATCCTAGGGACTATTTGACAATACCATTTGGGTGTCCAAAAGGCATAACAAATTAATGTATCTAAAAATGCCCTCCCAATTTCTCCATACCCCTAAACTGCAACCCTCCCTGGCTTCATCAGAGTTCCATGGCACTTCCATTCTTCTAGGAGGAAGGATGTTTAAGAAAAACACCTTGGCATCATTTTCTTGATTTCTCTCTTCCTCTCACATAGTTCCTTTACAATCCGTCAGTGAACTCTGCCAGTGTTTCCTTCCATCCTCAATCCAATAGCTTCACATTACCTCCGTACATCTTCCTCAGCCCATGCCATTCTCCTTTCTCACACTAAATTTATGTTCTGGTTTTTGTCATGACCACCCAGTCATTTCTCAACATGATGGGTCAAAGTGGTCCTTTTAAAATGAATTAAGATCACATCCTTCCACTGATCTGAACCCTCCAGTCAATTTTCCACTCAAAGGAAAAACTGATCTTTCATCAATTCTGTTGTTACCTTTCTGATCCCTTGATGTCCCCTTCCAGGACTGTGGACTTCCCTGATCTTGATTAAATCTACCAACTGTGATCCAGCTCCAGGTTTTCTGAAACTGTTCTTTTCTCTGTCTGAAATCTTTTTTTCTTCAGAGAAAAAAGTAACTGGATTCCTTACTTCATTTAGACTTCTGATGAAATCCCATACTATCAGGGATTTGTTCTAGTTATTAATTTATTACCTCCTAACTCCACACCCATCCTTTTATGGCCTACTTTTTGCTACAGGAGCTGGTCTCTGAAAACTATATTCTTCCTTTTCCATCTGGCTCTCTGTCAAGCTCTGTCTATAGGAGGCAGTGAAGTGACAAGGCAAGGATGGAGGAAAAAAAGGATTACTTTTTCTTCATCATTTTTTTCCCCCCAGTGGCAAATTCAGGATGATCTTTCTGGCATTTCCCATGGTGGTGGGCTGCTCTCCCAATTTCTGGGTGACCTCAGGAAAGTTCCCCCTTTTACTGTAGCAGTAGGAGGGTAATTTGGCAGCAGGTAGACTAGCACTTCAGAAGTCTTAATATTAATCTTGTGAGATCCTTCCTCTAAGTTGCTTTCTTCCTTGTTCAATTTTCCCTCAAACCACAGGGGTAGCAGCAGGTGCTTTCATAGTTGCTACCCTCACACATTTTAGAATTTGATTTTTACCTCTTTTGCCAGTTAATGACACTTACCTAGTAATTCTTTATACTTCCTTTTTTACATAACTAATATGATTTCCTTCATTTGACTGGTTCTATTTGTTCTGATTTCTTTTCTCCCTGCTCTTTATCTGTATTTCAGCTATGCATTTTGTTTCTGAATTTCCTGATCATATCCCTAATATGTAAGCTTCATAATAGTAGGATCTTTGTTTCTTTTGATCATAACTTTATCTCCACTATCTACTATATCTAGGACATCAACATTCTATGCTCAATGAAAATTTGTTGAAATAATAAATTTTTGAAAGGAGAAATAAAATATATACTGTTTTATAGCTGCATAGAATGACAGAAGTTCTGATAAGAACTTTAAATGTATAGTATTAAATATAGTACTTGTGTTATTCACAAGATTTTTAAGATTGCGTTTTTCTAATGATGAAAGTTGTTTTTGTTGTGGGTATAGATTTTACATTTTTGTAGCTCTCAGTATTTACTATCAATGAAATTAAGTAGTCAATTTTGCTCATTAACTTCCATCTATATTTTTGTTATTAATGTCTTAAAATTAAAATATATTTCAATACATTTCTAAAAAATAATATGGATCATACTCTATGAAGACATGATTTATTCTATAAGTATGTAACTAAAAACTATATGCAAGATACTGTGTTAATATCTGGGAAACAGGAGTAAGACAGCAGAGAAAGAGACAAGACACCATGGAACTTAAAATCTCTCAGAAAACATGGACATTATGTAGACATTAAAAAATTTATCCTGAAGCTCTGATAGAATGGAGGTCAGAGTGGGGCTTATTCCAAGAAGAAAGATGTTCACATGCGGTAGAACTAAGTGAGAATATGCTTTGTTGAAGAAATAAAATAAATTCAGCTTGGCGGGATCACAGAGAATCAGAATATAATGTAGAATGATGAGCTAAGTGACTTAAGAATGAAACAAAACCCAGATTACAAAGGGCTATGCAAGTGCTCTATCATCCTCATGGAAACCATGGAAAGCTGTTAAGTTGAAAATATTATGTTCAAATTTAAAGTTTGGAAAATCATGAGGATTATAGTCTGGAGAGCAGATTGGTTCAGGGTTAAACTGATTGCAGGAGTCAAACAAAGTCTGGACTAGCAGGTCAGGAAAAACATCATGGGGGCTGTGACACGTGTATTTTTAGACAGGCAGACAGGTTAAAGATCTATTTAAAATTCCAAATACAGGGCAGCTGGGTGGATCAGTAGGTTAAGTGTCTGCCTTTGACTCAAGTCATGATCCCAGGGTTCTGGGATTGAGTCCCAAGTCAGGCTTCTTGCTCAGCAGAGAATCTGCTTCTTCCTCTCTCTCCCAGCCTCTGCCCCTGGTTTGTGCTATCTCTCACTCACTTGCTCTCTCTAATAAATAAATAAAAACTTAAAAACATTAAAGAAATAAATTACCAAATACAAATCATAGAAATTGAATGGTAATATTGTTAAAAGGCAAATGAACTCAGTCGTGAGCAGGAGAGACAGAGATATCAGTAAGTGCTCATTTATAGCTGGATGTCGTAACAAGATATACAGACCAAAACGAAGTCCGAGTAATAAGTATAGAGCCATAAATAAGAAATGGAGCCTGAAGCTTTAGGATAAAAGAAAATATAATCATTAATTTATTCATTCATCAAATATTTATTAGGTACTTCATTTTTTTTTTTTGAGGATTTTACTTATCTATTTGACAGAGAGAAACACAGCAAGAGAGGGAACACAAGCAGGGGGAGTGATGGAGGGAGAAGCAGGCTTCCCACCAAGCAGGGAGCCCCATATGGGGCTTGATCCCAGGACTCTGGGATCATGACCTGAGCTGAAGGCAGACGCTTAACAACTGAGCCACCCAGGTGCCCCTATTAAGTACTTCATTATAGTATTAATGAGTGGTCATGTTAAGGAAGAGGTATATATGCTAAGCAACTTTTCACTATCTTCATAATCACTACAGATCTTTCCTAATAAGACCCATCACTTGTGACAACTTTAGCTTTTTGTGACTTGTGCTTGATATTTTATATACTCCTTCAAAGTTCTCTTCCATTTTTGCTTCATCATGTTCTGGTCAACAGTCTTCATTGACACCTTGCTCTGGTTGGAGTCAACTAATGGAGGAATCCATAAACTGTCCCAAAGGATAGGAAGAATGAATGGAATTTTTATTTCCCTGGGCCCCACTTGTGGTACTTGTGTCCATAAGTGTTGACTGTGTCCTTCTACCAAAGGCTATAGATCCTGTCAGAACTCTATCACCCATTATTCTATGGGTTTTTATAATTGCTCTCTAGCCTGACACTTCAGACTTAAATTTTTCTTAAAATAGGTGATGTTCCTGACGCTTAAATAGCTAAATATGGGGATTATCACAACTCCTATGCAGTGCAAGAAATAGCTCTTTCACTCCATGAGCCAATTATATAAAAATGTGATCGCATCAATATTTTAAACTATCTTGCTGTACAGCTGATATGAGTACTTAAAAAAGTTGAGTGAAGTTATAATCAGTCATAAAAATATTTGGTTCTGGAATTAAACAGAATTTAGTGGAAGAAAAAAAACTTCACAAAAGGTACAATATGGAAAATAAAGTTTTATGTCTCTTGTTTAGAAAGGGGAGGCAGACTCTGTGTTGGAAGTCTGTGTGCAGCAGAATGATTAAAGAAAGTGTTCAGAATTAACATTTTGAAAGCAGTGGGGTGTAAACACAGTTCAGCAAAGGGAGAATTGGAATTGTGATGTGGTTCAATGGGACCTATGGAGAGTTCTGACAATGGTATGACCTTTCAGAGCTTTTCAATATTGGGTGAAAAGAGTTTGATCTTTACACTCAGACTTCAACCAGTTTTTGGATGCAGAAGATCTAGAGTAGGGCGCTTGACCTTGGGCAAGGAACCTCACTTCAAATCTAGAGGCAGACCCCAAGGAAGTTTTCAGCCAGCAGAACTTCCAGGAGCTGGGATAACATATCTTCCTTTCTGGAAAGTGGATCTTAGCAATATATCCTACCTTCTACCATGTTTCATATTCTACTTCCAATATGTAATCTTTAAATTTTGTACATTTAATTCCAAGTGCTATTTTGTCTATGGTTTTAGTCTTTGAATCATCTGCTTAGTTTTTCAGAAGTTTAACTCAATAACATACCTTCCTCTTCTCCATCTCTCATACTACTTTACCATGTCACCATGCTACCTGCCCTTAGAGACTGAAATATAAAGTTGAAAGTCAGCCTGACACACCATATGTTTTAAGTTATTGATTCTGTCCACTTCAGCTTCATAACCTGTGGCTTCCCACAATGACCCACTTGTTACACCCAGAGTCACTTGTAGATCACCAAACATGCTTTGTCTCATCTTCCCATCTTCTAACATGCTGGTTTTCCTGACTGGTCACTCTTTCTCCTTTCCATATCTAATTAAAACTTACATGTATTTTAAGGTTCACTCATAATCTACTATGTCATTGCTGATCATCACACCCCATACTCCTGTCTATCATTTTATATTCACTGTTAGGATTGTTTATATTGTTTTATGTAATAATTATTGGTTTACTTGTTTGACCTTTTCTCAAGACTGTGAGTTTTTTGTATAAAATGATCATTTATTTCATCTCTTTTGTCTCAAACATAGAACAAGATGTCTGCCCCCCAAAAACTTGTAGACACAAAGTAAAAACATGGTAAAGGGATTTTTGAACATATCTCCAAGAGCACAAACTTTACATGGACAAAGAGAAAGACAGGCTTTCCCTGACTAGATTTTCACTAGGTATAATTGCTCAACCAATAGTAATGGTTAATAATATTGATGAAAATGATAAATGGCTTGAAGATTTCATGGCCCCTGCCAACTCTAAAGTTCAGTAATTTGATTTACATGTAAGTAGGCCTTTAGAAACAAAAATAAATAAATAAATGGAAAACTAGAAAACATTTCCTCCCCCCCACCCTACCTTTTTATTTAGTTTGATTCTTCCCCATTTAGTAACTCTGAAATTGGCTTGTAATTCTAACAGTGTGCCTGGGATGCTGATAATACAGCTGACAATGTCTTTTTCTTGGTCCTCGTTCTTTTTTATTTTATGTCCAGG
Organism: Spilogale gracilis; assembly: GCA_004023965.1. Classification (NCBI taxonomy): domain Eukaryota; kingdom Metazoa; phylum Chordata; class Mammalia; order Carnivora; family Mephitidae; genus Spilogale; species Spilogale gracilis. The sequence goes on from PITA01009808.1 coordinate 64,966, forward strand.
TAGACATAAACTCTAACTTCTTCATACTGTCTGTAACAGTCTTGATTATAACCCTTGGGGCGCCTGGGTGGCTCAGTTGGTTAAGCGACTGCCTTCGGCTCAGGTCATGATCCTGAAGACCCGGGATCGAGTCCCACATCGGGCTCCGTGCTCGGCAGGAAGCCTGCTTCTCCCGCTCTCATTCACCCTGCTTGTGTTTCCTCTCTGCCAATGTTTCTCTCTGTCAAATAAATAAAATGTTTTAAAAAAAATAACCCTAACATAAATATAGTCCATTCATTTAAAAAATGCGAACTCAGAACATACTTTGCTCTATACACTATCACAGTTACTGGAACTACAACAATGGTCAAGATGTATCCACCTTTCTGAAACTTAGTGGAAGAAACAGATAATACACAAGTCAATAAATATGTATTTGATACATATTTAGCTTTTTGCTTTATAGATGATAATTAAAAATCTATGTATGACAAGGGATCAAGAACATGGAATGCAACTACATACCAATCATCTATAATAAACCAAGTGATGTGCTAGGTACTCACTACATTTTTTTAACATCATAAATAACAAAAGAGATAGTTTTTTAAAAATTATTATTATTGTAGTAAGACCTTTGAGACTCAAATGTTAAACTAAGTACATGATAATCTAGTAGTGTAGGTTGCAATCAAAAACAGGTACTCTTAGAAAAAAAACAAGGACACATCAAAAGACCCTTCAACTGTGGCAATTTTGTTTTCACATGGATTTTTAGTCCATTTTGCTATTTCCTTCAAGGTCACCTCAGAATCTCTGATAGCACCAATCAATTGACTCAAGAGTGTAGATGTAAAGGGAGCAAGATGCAAACTTTGTCAGCAGCAACAGCTAAAGTAAGCCTCTGGACAGTAAGCAAGTCATCTAGTACAAAAGGATGTTAAAAAAAAAAACAATCAATCAAAAAATAGGATGCCTTGTATCACTCCAAGACTTCAGTGAGGCAGCAAAAGTAAAATCATAAAAAATAAGAAAAACAACAACAACAACAAACAACCCCTACCAAACTTAGCAAGTTTTAACTTCCATTTTTCAATCTTTTCCAGGACATCTAAACAAATGCTCTGGGCCTGTTCCAGGAAACACATGTTTATAAGCCAGGTTCTTTTTGCCCTCATAATATATAAATATAGAGCTAGAAATATAACAGATGCTCAAATGTTGTAGTGGTTTTATGAAAGCTAACAGCAACGCATTAAACATATCTAAACTTGCCTGCAACTACTTTGCATTTATATAGCACTCAATATATTTGAAAAACATATTTATACCATCACTGAAGTAAGCCACCCTGCAAACCTTCTCATTTTGCAAATGAATAATAAAATGTCGCACAAAGGGGCTAGTATCACTGAATTTTAGATGGAGAAGAGTCTTACAGGTTTTATTCAGTTTAACATTCTTATTTTATAGATGAGAGAAATTAGTCCCTGAGTGGACAGCTGATCTGCTCAAGGTCACAGCACTTTTCAGTGGCAGAATTTAACCTAAAAGCAGTGTGCCTTTTTATTGCTAATCCAGAGCTTTTGTAGCTACCACTATGATTATATATATGTAGTACAGACTTTATGCATCCATTAAATTATGAATGTTCAAAGGCCTAGCAAATAGGATGCACTTAAAAAAATGTTGAATGAACAAATTCTAATATTTTCTTTCTTGTCTCCATACACCCTCACTAGGTCTACCCACAGCTTCGGCGGGCAAAGTTTTTTCTCCGCATCTTTAAGTCCTTTCCTTCAGAGTTGATTGCAATGGAGTAGACCCCACCTAAATGAAATTTTGAGCAACCAGTATGGGAAGACTAACTCACAAAAACAACATTTTTCTATGTTAGTATAATTGAGAATGAATGAAGCCAGGCAGAGCCAACACCATTTGGTCCTTGCCAGGTAAAATAAAGGAGGTAACTATAAGGAGAGTTAAAAATAAAACAGAGATAATATTTAATTAGGGTTACATGGCATTACAAATCTCATGCCACAGGGCAAAGAGGGAAACAGTTGATGAATCCAATAAAAACTCAATCATCTGTGTCTCCAGTGATTTATGAATGAGGAAAAAGAGGCCAGGGACCTAAGATAAGGGAAAGTCTAGAGGAAACCTTTCTAATTATGTCTTTTCCTTTACCCATGTTGTCCTTGGAAGAAAACTGTCCTAGTTTCAGAAAGCGAAGCCTAAGACAAAAGCTTATATGCTATTTTGTTGTTGCTGGGGTGAATAATTTAAAAGAAATAGGAGTGGGGCACCTGGGTAGCTCAGTCTGTTAAGCCTCTGACTCTTAATTTCAGCTCAGGTCATGATCTCAGGGTGGGCTCTGGTTAGACATGAGTCTGCTTAAGAGTCTCTCTCCCTCACCCTCGCCCCACAACCTCCCTCCCCTACATGCACAAGTTCTTTCTTTCAAAATAAATATATCTTAAAATAAATTAAAAAATAAATGGAACAGGAGTAACAGAAAGGCAATTGAGGTGGGGACCACTGTTGCTTCAGCTCATGAAACTATATTAAAAGCAGACATGAGAACAACTGACTGACCTCATCTGACAACTTTTTCCATAAGGGTTCTTGAAAATTTATACCACTTTTCAGATGATTCTTAAAGTATAATAAAATCTTCACCTCCAAATACAATAAACATATGCTCTATAAGAAGGATATTAACAGTTTTAAGCAATAATACACTCATCTGTGTACCGGACCCAGTGGATCCTAGTCACAGAACATCAGATGAAACAAATCTAAATTACAACATTTGGATAAACCCAAACTTTTTATTAAGGACATTCTTAGGCTGAGATGTTCATCTTATGTGTAAATATGTATCTAAATATAAGCACAAAGGCATTGGCAATTTTGGTAATAAATGGGACACCTCAACCACAGTGGAGAGTTTATCAGAAAGAATTAGTTTGGAAGGCCCAGTGAGCGTGGTACTTACGTGTGTGTGTGCACATCTATACGTGTGCATGCACATATCGGAAAACAGTGTAAATTTTTTGTTAAAAGATAGGTTACAAACATGAATCTTCAACTGTAAATCTGCCGAGATATCCTGAAGTTTCTTTCAAGTGCACCTGTGTCCTTCTGGGGGTAGCCTCCTATGTAACTCATTTGTAGGAAATAAGGTTTCCAAGTTCTAACATATGGGAGGTACTGATACCTCTCCATCCCACTCTACCTTGATTATTTGGCCTGACAGGGAGGGGGCCCTTGATTAAAAAAAAAATATATATATATATATATATATACATATATATATATACATATATATAAATTTATAAATATATAAATATATACATTTATATTTTTATATGAATATAAATAAATAAATAAATATATATATATATATATATATATAGTGGTTCTAGAAAACTCACTTGTCCTTTTTAGATCATTTGAGGGCACAGATGAGCCATGGTCCTGATTCCTGCCATATTATTTGTGAAGTGAAAGTATGCATTGGCAAGCAGCAAGACTGAAACCTTACAAAATACCATTTACCATTTACTAGTAAATGTAGAGCTCTCATTAAGCATGATTTCAGAGGTGAAAGTGCACGAAAAGCCCATGGCTAGAATGAAAGAAAGAGCAATTCTGTGCCTACATACCCTGTAAGAGGCCATCTGTCCCCTTTGGGAAATGCACAGTGATTGCAAAGACTCAAAGTTACTATTATAATATTTATTATATCCTAGTTTGCAATAATTTTATTTGGCCTGCAGACACAGAGTTATGGGCAGTTGTGCCCACCATCAATAAAAGCTTAATGAGAACAAAATTGATCTCATCAATTCCCTGTCATTGCCAAGCTTACTTTACCCCAAATCTGCTCTTTACTCAACAACCTCATTCTGGGTGAGCCAATCATGATGCGTGTTTTGCTCATGGTCTTTATCTAAGGAAAACTGCCCAACTATACCCCTTAGTGAGAGAGCAGCACAGGCAGGTCTCCAGCTGATTTAACTCTTCCATCAGCCACAGCACCTTGGACTCATGGTAGGCATTTAACTTCATGGCAATCTATTGTAAAATTGGACTAGATATTTGTCTTCTAATATCCATTTTTGTTTTCCTTTCTAGTAAACCAACCCTAATTTTTAACTAGGAACATAGCTATGCAACTAACTGATTACATTTCTTTTGCTGCTTAAAATTGTGACTAAATTCTGTCAATAAAATGAATGAACAAGATATGCATGGAAATTCTTCCAGTTATGGGAAGGTTCTCCTTTTCTTTTTCTTTTGGATGCCCCAAAGTGAACATAATGGCTGAAATGTCACAGCCATAATGTTACCTTGGAAATAGAAGCCAAGTTACAAAGGATACTGCTTTTCTAACACATCTTTCAGGCTTTGCCACCTCCAAACTTATTTAAAGTAAAGGAAATAAATTTTTCTTTAAGTTTATTGATTTTTGAGGCTTTCCTTTCTTAAATGGATTCTAAGCAATCATTTGCTGGTGGCCTATGGAAAGTGAGAGCAAGCAGGAAGAAGTATAAAATAGATCCATTATATACTCTCCCTTTGAAATTCAGGATGCAGATTTGGAGAGAGGATCATTGGCTTGTCTTAGAACTACAAAGGAAAAAAAAAAAAGCTGTACCAAGACATATAGGAACAGTGCCCAAATGATAAGGCAGAGTCCTAGATTAAACATCAACACACTCCTGGTCCAGCACGTACCACAAGGCAATGTGACCTCCAGCACAGCCTTGGACTGTTAATCATCTAGCCTTTAGGAAGCTGGCAGTGTGACAGTTTCTGGAGTCCTGTTAGATTTCATACTCCTTTACGACCATGTACATTATTATTATAAATCCCTATTACAGGAACAATTCTTCAAGAATAAAGTTTCATATAGTTGTTTTCCTTTTGTGGTCTTCTTAGAGTATTTATGACTGTATGTGTTTCTCTGTCTCTTCCATATAATCATTTGCCAAGACCCAAGGGTCTAACTTCATAACATCTCCATAAGGGATTTTTTCCTTTTCTATTCCTGGTAAACCTTTAGGTAGATACTCATTCTCTGCTGCCTAGACAATTGTCATTGGTTCTTCCTAGTTTTCTATTCCCCCTAAATAAAGGTCAGGTGATAGGCTTCATGGGCTAGGGAATGCTTCATCACCCCAGCTTAGTTTAACTATCTTATATACAAAGGACTACTTTCTCCTATAATGCTGAACTACCCCATCTCTCAACAAAACAAATTCAAAAAGACTCCTTAAGACTTCCCATAAAATTAAATACAAAAGCTTTACTCTGACATTCGACATCTCCTTATCACCCACTCTAGACTTCTTGTAGCTGATGCCTCATTCCATGGCCTCTCCTATATCTCTGTCTTTCCTCATGGTTATCCTACTTCCAAGAGCATCCTATTTCCTCCTTTCACTATGGCCAAAATTAAACCATCCTTATGGAGACTCCCTGCTTTCTCAATTAGATGTGATTTCACATTTGAAATTTGAAGTTTCCTCAGATTTCTAACACAGGATAATTGTCATCCCAATCAACTATATATTTTTTCCCTTTTGGAAGACGGTGTCTGGCTACTACTTGTTTCTGGGCTATACCTATACTGTTTGCCAATTGAGTTGCATGTGTTCTTGCTGTCTTTATTAAAATTCTTTCCCTAGGACAAAGTAGTGAAGTCTCTGCTCTTAACATTCTAATCAACAGGACTATACCACATCTTGTGTAGCCATGCAAAATACAAGGTTTATAAAGAATATATCTCTCTCATTTTTTAAGACTTATTTATTTGAGGGCTGAGGGCTCCTGGGTGGCTCAGTTGTTAAGCATCTGCCTTCAGCTCAGATCATGATCTCAGGGTCCTGGGACGAGCCCCACATCAGGCTCCCTGCTCAGCGGCAAGCCTGCATCTTCCTCTCCTACTCCCCCTGCTTGTATTTCCTCTGTTGTTGTCTCTCTCTCTCTGTCAGATAAATAAATAAAATATATTTTTTTAAAGATTTATTTGAGAAAGAGAGCTAGTGAGTTGAGGACAGGGAGAGGGAGAGAAGATAATTTCAAGCAGACTCCTCACTGAGTGCAGAACCAGAAGTGGGGCTCAATCTCACAACCCATGAAAGCATGACCTGAGTGAGCTGAAACAAATAGTTGGTTTCTCAACAGACTGAGCCACCCAGGTGCCCCAAGAATGCATCTTTTAAAAACTCAGCATTTATGAATGAAAGTTATAGATCAAGTGAGGACGGAATACATAAATTCAGTTATTTAAATTACACGGTGGCTTCAATGTTATGAGGAAATTCAATTCCTGATCAAGTTTTGAAATAAACTAGACACATTCTTGTTATTTGCAGTTCTTTTCTGCCCTCCTCCCACCCCCAAAGGAAATTAGGGAATTCCAGAAGCATACTATGAATTAAAGAAAAACACTGGAACATTTGAGCCATGAATTAACTCCTGCCAAAAATTCTTTGTTGAGAATGAAAATGACCTAAGACTAGGCAGGAAGAAAATAGTTTTTGCCACACTCATGGAGAAACAATCTAGGAATTCGATTAATAACAGTAGAGTTTGAAGTTAGATAGGAGTTCGGATTCTGACTGTGCTGCTTTCTGTATGTGTGAATGTGGATAAGTGGCTTGCCCTCCTTAAAATGCTCAGGTTCTTCATATGTGAAATGGCTAGTACTTCTGTTCTCACTGGAGTGTGAGGATTAGGGAAGACAATGAATACAGAGAATTAATTTCACCATGCATGGGACATAGTTGCTACTGTACAAAATAATGCCATGTGATTAGTTGTTTGTGTGTATCTTTGCCTTTAAGACTTAGACTAACTTAAAGAAGAGACATGCCATGTTATCATGATTAGAATTAAAATGACAAGTGTCCCTCCTGTTCATTTCTAGGTAAGGCATTGTTTCAGCCTTTTTCCAAACATTCTGCCATTGTTAATGCATCCTAAAATATAAGTGATTTCCAGAAGGAAACCAAATCATGGTCACCAATATATTAGAGACCCAATGAGATTATGTTGCTGATACAAGATTCCCTCAAACAATAAAAAACAATTTTCTAAACAGACTTCAAATGTACCTCTGCTCAGTGCATTTTCCTATTTAAGGAAACACCTTAGGTTCACATTAACAAAGATCCTACAGCTTACCTAGGACTTTCAGGTCCCTGTTATTGATAATTACACCAAATCTTATATCAGAAGAGAAATTCCCCACCAGCTTATGAACGCTCACACGTATAGAAAGAGGTATCCTTTCTTGCAACTTTCAATAGACACCTTTACGTATTTCCTCTGAATGAAGTAAATAATGATGAACTCCAAATTTCACAAGGTCCTTTAAAATATGCTTGGCACAACGATTTAGCAATATGAGTCAGAGGCCTTTCCATATAAATATTTCATAGCTCTAAAGTGTCTATAATGTTAGTGCACTCATAAGTGGGCAATTAGATATGTATTGTCAAACAGAATGAACATCAATCTTCCACTGCTTCTAAGTAATGGATGCTTTTTAAGGTACTGTTATCTGCTATTCACTCCTAGACGTATGAGATTTTATAAGTATTATGTATTTTTTGATTCTTAAGGATGGAAACTGTGGGGAAAAGAAACTAAAATATTCAACTAGTCTGCCACCTGCAATGCTGTTACTCTTCTATTGTCAACACAAACTAAGAGAATCAGGAAAAAATGGAAAGTAAATTAAACTGAAAATGAGAGAAGCTATAAAATATATTTCCAGAGTTAAAAAAAGGTGTATCACATGTATACATGATTGAATAATTTACTATTATTTGGTGACTAATAGAAGAAACCAAATTTAATCATAGTGCAAAGCATGGAGTGTGGGACCTGAACAATTAGGCAGAAATGGTGCCTGCTGTAGGAAGGACCTGCAATAAGGACCTAAGCACAAGGTAGCATGCTCTGTCTCTCATCTGTATGTTCCTGTACATTTTGGCTTCATTCTCTTCCTTGCTAGAGACTACCCTCCTAAGCCCACATGGAAGGATACAGCTACCCTCAGTTCTAAAGTTCCCTAATTACATAAAGAGATGGAAACAATCTTGTTAACTTTCTCAACCCATCTGTCAGTCTCTGCACTCATCCTCTCCTCTCATGCCTTTGTCCTTTTTTGAAATCTCTTAGGCACTGAACTTCAAATGGTCTAGACTGAATCAGAGGTCTATTCATGGCCTGAAGAACAGCATCTGCTAGTAAAGATGTGACTGCGGAGGACCACCTTGGCTGACAGCTGCCAACGGCAAAGCTAGATGATCGAACCAACAGCATCTCCAGCATAACCATGTTCTCAGGAGCCATGCTATGCCTGCTGAACCATAAACAATATATCTGTTTCAGAGACCTAAGACCTACCTGGGAGACAGACTTTATAGAAATAGGTTAAAATACCACTGAAAGATCTTAGAAAAAGGACCAAGATATATATGCCTTTTTATTCTTCCCACCAACTAAAACACCCTGGACATTATGTGAAACAAACATTAAGAAGACTATATAAAGTGGAGGGGAAAAAAAGGTGAGCTGGAATAATCATGACCCAAGGGAAAAAGTTAGCAAGTGCATGGAGTTTTTTGCCTCAAGTATCCTACACTTAGAGTTGAAAAAGCCAGTAACCCAGAAATACCAACAGTCACCAAAACCAGAAAGCCCAGAAAAATCATGCTCTCTCTAGCCAAGACCAGGAAAAAGGCAACCCTGGGATCACGACCTGGGCTGAAGGCAGACACTTAACGACCAAGCCAGTCGAGATTTGACATTAATAGTATGATACATAAAAGGAGAACAATTGATGAGTTGGACTTTATAAATATTTTAACAACTATTTCTCTGTAAAATCCCATTACGAGGATGAAAAGGCATGTAACAGATTGTGAGAAAATATTTGCAAGTTTATACAGAAGAATAGTATCTAGAATACCAAATTTTCAAAACTCATAAAAACATAGTCTAAAAATGGACAAAAGACAAAAGATATTCTACCTACAATGATATACAGATTGTAAATAACCACAAGAGAAAATGGCCAATATTATTAGCCAGTAGGTAAATACAAATGAAAAACATTATAGGAAACTAACTATACACCTATCAGGATTGTTAAAACTTAAAAAAAAAAAGACAAAAACTAATGCTAGCCAGATGTAGAGCAAATGGATCATTCATATTCATATATCACTGAGGAGAATGTGAATGGTACAGCCATGTTGGAAAATGTTTGGCAATTTATTTAAAAAAAAAAAACCACTAAATTAAATATGCAAATACCATATGATCCAGCATTACACTCCTGGACATTTATCCCAGATAAAGACTTCTGATCAAAGTAAAATCTTACACAAAAGTTTAGAGAAACTTTATTCTTTTCTTTTTTAAGATTTTAATTTAATTTATTTGACAGAGAAAAACACAGCTAGAAAGGAAACAGAAGCAGGGGGAGTGAGAGAGGGAGAAGCAGGGTTCTCGCCAAGTAGGGAGCCTGACATGGAGCTCGATCCCAGGACTCTGGGATCATGACCTCAGCCAAAGGCAGATGCTCAACGACTAACCCACCTGGTGCCCTGAGAAACTTTATTCTTAATAGCCTCAAACTGGCAATGATCCAGATGTTCAATAGAAGAATGGTTAAATAAACTATGATAGACCTATGCCATGGAAGACTGCTCAATAATAAAGAGAAAAAAAAATCCGTACATGTTTACTGGATAAATTTCTAAAAAAATTATGCTGGGTGAAAAAGGCAAATCCCCAAAGGTTACATATTATATGATTCCTCATATAATATTCCTGAAATGATTAAATTATAGAAATGGAAAACAGATTAGTGTTTTCTGGGGGTTAAGGTGGGTGTGGCTATCAAAGAGCAACATGAGGGATCTTTGTGGCCACAAAATATTGAGTCTTGACTATATCAATGTCAATATATATATTTTTTTATTGTTACTAATTTTTTTTTTCCCAGTGTTCCAAGATTCATTCCCCAATCCCCACACCCAGTGCTCCACGTTTTAGGTATCCCCAGTACCCACCACCAGGCTCTCCCATCCCTCTACCCCCCTCCCTCCTAGTCCCTCAGTTTGTTTCTGTGTCCAAAGTCTCTGTTGTTTTGTTTCCCTCCCTAGATTACCCTAGTTCCCATTTACCTTCCTTCTCCCACTGTCCTCCAGTTTACACCTCATGCACCGCAAGTAAGTGAAACCATGCGATACTTGACTTTATCTTCTTGGCTTATTTCACTCAGCATAATCTCTTCCAGTCCAGTCCATGTTGCTACAAAAGTTGGATATTCGTCCTTTCTGATGGAGGCATAGTATTCCATTGTATATATGTACCACATCTTCTTTATCCATTCATCTGTTGATGGGCACCTTGGCTCTTTCCACAGTTT